>BMAW01058098.1:219770-262940 GCA_019974015.1 Nephila pilipes | reverse complement strand
AAGTGTACTTCGTTCAGTTGCAAAACAGTGAGCTGAATCTGGTTTAACTCAGAAGACGGCAATTCAACAATAACCTGAAAAGTTATTGCGACGATTTTTGGGAAGTGAAGGACATCAGACTCTTGGACTTCTAGAAAAAAAACAATCACTGGAAAATAATGCATTGAGTTGCCCCATTCTGATTTCTTTTATAAGAAGGATATTTTCAGCCATCCTCATATCAATGAAATAAAATTTTAACTTAGGCTCCGTCTACCGCCATTTTGATTTCGTGGATATAATTTAATCCTATGGAATTTCGACTATTCTCACCTCTTTACTATTCGACCTATTTGAATACAATAAAATGCATCTGAAAGAGCAAAATAATAGATGCTTCTGTAGAATTACTTTCTCCTCATGATTTTAAAAATATTTGAAAATATTCTTTAAAGAAGACCGAGAAACTCAAAAACAGAATCATTAAAATAAGAATAAAATATTTTAAAAATCTTAGGAAAAAGTAATTCCGAAACATTCGTTATTTTTGTTCTTTCAAATGCACTTTGTGCATTCAAATAGTTCAAATAATAAAGATGTGAGAATTAAAGTCAAATACCATAGGAATAACATTACGCCACAATCAAAATGGCAGTAGACAGACCTTAAATTTAGAAATTTGTTGAAGAAATTGCTACGATTAGTGAACTGAAACATGATACTTTCATAACTAGACTTTTTAATATGGTATCACGTTCTTTAAATATTACAGTTTTGCCCCGTCTACCCGCCATTTTGATTTCAGTTAAACAATGTTAATCCATGGGTTTCGCCTTTTCACACATCTTTACTATATGCTCTATATAAATGCAATAAAGTGCATCTGAAAGAGCAAAAAATAATGAATGCTTCTGTGGAATTATTTTTCCCCTTCAATTTTTAAAAATAATTTTACCCCTATTTTAAAAATTCGTTTGCGAGTTTTCCAGTTTTAATAAATATTTTTAAATGTGGAGGAAAAAAATGAGATGCAGATGCATTCATTTTATACTCAATACATTGTGCATTACATCGATCAAATTGTAAAGATGTGAAATAATATGTAATTCTCAATTTTCTATTTGATCTTTGATCAATAAAGTGCATCTGAAAAAGCAAAAAATAAGGAATGTTTCCGTGGAATTACTTTTTTCCTCCAATTTTTAAACTCTCAAACGAATCATTAAAATAGCGTTAAAAATATTTTTTAAAGAATTGGAAGAAAAAAGTAATTATACAGAAGCATTCGTTATTTTTACTCTTTCAGATGCATTTGATTGCATTCAAATAGATCAAACAGGAAAGATGTGAGAATTAAAAGTCGAAATTCCATAGGATTAGCATTACGTCCACGAAATCAAAATGGCGGGTAGACGGGAGACTTCAGTGAACTTTTTAAAACCATCCGCAATTATAATTTAAATAAAAGCATTTTTGAATTTTTAAAATATTATGCAAATTGCACGCAACACGTGTTTATTTGCCTAACATTCGTTCTCGAATTCAATAAAATAATAGAATGCAGTTTTAAAAAAAATATTTCTTTTAATAGAGGATATCATATGTGAATTTATGAATTCAGAATATTTCTAAAACGATAATAATATGAAATTTGTTTTTTTTTTTCATTCAAAATTGATAAATACTGTTATTGTATTCCTTACTGAAATTCTTTATCGGATTGACTTAGAGTTCTTTCTTACGTGGATGGTTTCAAAGTATCCTTGTTAGGAATGGGAATGGACGGTTCATTGTATTATCTTTCAGTGATCGTTTGTATTTTTTTCTAATAAACCCACGAGCATGACGTCCTTCTCATTCCTCAAAAATGTCGCCGTAACTTTTTCGGCAAATAGACCGTTTTACGTTATTTGGAGTAGATTCACCGAATGCAAATCATGAATTTGATTTTGGCTTAGTTTCTGGCTTATAAAGATGAATATGGGTCACATAGATGATGCCGAAGCAAAATTGTGACGATTAATCGATACGACATCAATCAAATATTAATTTGGCAGCAAATTTTTGCGAAATAAAAACTAACTTGCAAAGCAGAGACAATTTGGGTTTGTTATCTCGTAATTTTGAACCTCTGTCAAGTGAAGTGGACGACATTTCAATTGGTACTTCCCTCTCTAACCTTTCACTCACGGCGATGAGAGGACTTGCGACCTAGACCAGATTTAACATGCATCAGCCCCGCTACACGGCATGAGGACTCGAACCCACGATTTGACGGAAACAACGCCGGCCGCGTCAGCGACCGAGACTTCTAGGCTACCACGGCTCCACTCATATTATAACAACAGTAGAGTCCACAATTCTGTAATTTGCCTAAAAGTTGAAAATTCAAGAAAACAACAGAGAACCAAACTCAAAACAATAACAGTTTTACAATCTTACCTATGCCTATTACGCCACAGAATTAAATAATCGCAAAACTTGTTTTCGGCGAAGTTTACGTCCAGCCTTTTCGACTGAAGAATTATTTTAAAATTATTTAATTCTTTCTCGGCATTTCATGGCATATTTACATAATTATCTCTAATTACCATAGTGTTTCCAAACAAGAATACATAAAGTCATTTCCAGTATTCTGAAACCCATTTCTCGAAATATACGCGAACGAAATCGGATTTCCCTCCTAGAAAGTGGCAGACATTTTGAATATTTCTTTTACATGTAAGTTCAAAACTTTTCCAACGTTATGTTAGAAGTCCTTTTCACCATTAGTTTAAAAATAATTGTTTTAAAGTATGCTGTCTTAAAGTATGTTGTTTTAAAGTATGTTATTTTTGTGTAGTAAATTTACGAATCCTTTTTATGGGAACTTTTAAAACAACTGATAGCAGATCTTTTTGAAAATGATAAATCCTATGAGAGAGTTTCTGGTTAAATTAAAAAATTTATTTCATATTTGAATGGCAGTTAAAATGATATAAAATATTTTTATAGTTTTGAATGAAATAATTTACGAACACTATTTTATTTTATATCATTTAAGGAGGGGGGGGAGAAGGCAATCCTCAAAAAATTACACTATTATCTCTTTCAAAAGTAGAGGTACTGATGTTTCCAGCTCAACAAGCATTTAAAGGGTTTTAAATGTAATATTGCAATTATTAAATAAAATTTCCATGTTAAAAGTACAATAATGGTCATTGATGAAGACGAGTAAAATTACTTTTAAATATAGTACACAATATAATAACTTTATATAAGATTTGTCAAGATTTCTTTTTAGAAACGTTTGCAAATGACATGATGGGTGCTGTTATGTAAAATCTTATTCACTTGAAAGAAACTCTAAAAAAACCCGACATAATCTTATAAAATGTCTGAAAAAGCTTACAAAAAGCTAGAATTCGGGAAAAATAAAAAATTAAACCTCTCGAGTTTGGTTCAACATATCAATAGAGACTGATATTACGAGGGTCATTCGATAAGTCCTCATGAAAATCAAGAGATGGCGCTAGTAGCATCGAAATATGTTCGTTTTTAGAAATCATCCCGGATCACTAGACCACTGTCTAGTCTTATTTACTCCTATTTGTAGTCATGACGCCATACGTATCTCAAAAATTCGTTTCATATCTTTTCCGGCCGACGAGATCATCCTCGCCTTCTTTGGAGCAAAGGCACTTGGAAACAACTCATTGTTTTGATTATTGCTTGGTTTCTGGTGTATAACGAAAAATCCATTTATCATTGACGGTAACAACTCGTCGCGGCAGCAATCCAATTCTTATTTGGCATCAAATGACTACCAAATCAAAATTAACTAATAAATCAATGTCAAATTTGTTTTGGCTCAATGTAATAGATGGCCACACCCAACACTAACAGCAATTTATCTCAATGATGTCATTTGTTTTGAAATACAAGTACTTTTAGATCTACTCTTGTAATATAATTTGTAATTTTGGCGAGCTTTCACGCACATAACATATATATACATATGAAAAAAAAAATGTTTAATAATAAATAGGAATCTTGTCCCCATTCATATATGAAATTGTATAAGATATTTTAATTTTAAATTTTGTTTCTTTTATTAAATTCGTTAGTCGTTATTTCCCTACTTTAAAACAAAAAACATTATTTAAATAAAACGTTTACGTCTAACATAATGCATAGCTGTGTGGGGTTAAAAATTTTTGATGCGATACATTTAAAAATATTTGTTGCGATAAATTTCTTACTTGAATAATTTTTAAGAACTGAATGTAAAATACGTCTTTGTATGTTATCTATTAAAAATTTCGAAAAGAACAGATTTAAGTAATAAAGTTAACAGTTTCTGAGAACTAAAACCGATAGAATCAAAAGCACATATTACAAGATAGCGTTTTTATCGGTGTGTCTTAAATTTTATGGATTCTATCTTAACATTAAACAACAGCGATAAAACGGAATTTATTTTAGGTTCTCTTTGTATTTAATACCAACGAGCTGCAGCGAGTCAATTTATAAGAACTTCATACGGGGAAAGAAGGGGGGAGGACCCTCCTCTCAAATTGGCGATAAGCCAAACTTATGATTTACAGCCTTAGAAGATTGTATCCGTTTACGTCCTGTTGCAGTTTTATAGATGAAATCGCTAAAAGATCTTCTCGTCTTACCATGTTCCTTAATTCATTGTCCTCCCACTAAAGGTTTTCAATTTGTTCTATCTCTGTATTTATATCTCCATTCAAAAATTACGTTCTCAACTGTTGATATATCAATAAGCAAAACTTTTTAAGTTATCATCTAAGCCGAGAGATTTGAAAGTTTAATTTTATTTAATACCACAGATTGGGAATTGAAATCACGATCCTTGATTGCATTTAAAGCCGAATGAACTAATTAATAAATTAAATGCATTTTAATCGCATCTGTATAATTAATCATTCTAATTGTAACGAGGGAAATTTAAATGAGGGATTACATTAAGGCTAGATGAAAAGAAGCATCCCAGATTTGGAGCTGTCGTTTCGTCTGGAGAATTACAGATAATTAGCTACTTAATTTTCATTTAATTTATTTTTCTCCAGTTAACTTCTGCCTAATTCCAAACTAAGTTTTATTAAAGACAAAAACCTCATTATTCTAAGTCGTAATAAAGTGACGAACGTGACTCTAATTAATTGATTGTTTATAAACGTCGCACTTAGAAGCAACTTGAAGGTCATTGGTGACGAACCTGATAATTTTGAGCCTCGTTCTTGTGATAAGAACGACACCTGAGCTGGCAGGGTCCTAACTTCCACATCACGACAAAGAGAGGACATAAAGCTTCGGCAGAGTTAATGTGCATCAGCTGCATGGTAAGACTTTAATGGTATTAGGAATCGAAAGACAGGTTGTGTTCATCAACCACCTTCTGCAATAAACTAGATCCGACTCCCTGAGTATTATTTATTTCCCTATTTGAAATTGAAAATGGATGGACAGCGGCAGGAGTCGTTGAAGGCGATTGAAGAGGCAACGATATCGGAATTCAGAGGTATTGGAATGGAAATGCTCCAGAAGACGTGCAGGGACCTATACATTTGTTCTAAGTGTTGTAAAATCACATTATCCTCCAGAAGAATCTAGGAATTTGGATATCCGTAAAAAACACTAAGGGGTTTGGTATTGAAGGCAGACAAGGCTTTACATAATACTGCAAAAACAGTTATCAATGGAAATTGAAACAAAATATTTTGAGGTGATTAAAAGATTTTAATGAAACTAAAAGCTGGAACTAAAAGCTCTTTATAAAGAATCCGAGATTTGACAATTACGATTTGCACCATCTCGTTGTTGTTGCAGCCAACGAGAATCTCTGCGTACTAAGTCCTGTTGGAGCTATGTCCCTGTATCAAATAATTAAAAAAAAATGATAATTAGTTTAAATATGAAACATTTAAAAGACTATGCAAATATAAATAAGTGCATCATTTTAAAGTTGTGTTACGGTGTTTAAGTTAGTAGAATGTCTGGTAAGTTTCTTTATCAATTGGGAAAGTTTGCTGTTACTTCAAAATATGAGAGAAAAAAATCGATTATTGTATTTAATAGAACCCTCGAAACTATTTCAGAATACAAAGGGTATTTTATTCCTCAAAATATTTATTGTCTATTATAACAATAAATCTAATTGGTGCAAAGTTTATTCATCAGTAAAGTCTAATAATCTAACTCTAATATAGTTATATCGCATGAAGCAATACATACAATTCGTTTGGAACTGTATTGAAGACAAAAATAGAACTCAGAAGTATATTCAAGAATTACATAAAATATTTAAAGAAAATATATCTGGTGTCCCATAAATTGGCGCACAAAATTTAAGGAGAAGTACGTCAAAATGGATGAAAAGCACACAGCAACACATGGCCGGCAACGTTATAAGAAGTGGTGCCATCAGTATAAGCAATGAAAGGATACATAAAATATCAGAAACATTTATTGAACATAAACATTACAAGTGCTTCAGTATATTATTCCATTCCAAAATGTTACAGGAGAATTTCAAAATTTACCCTTACAAACGATGCATGAGTTGCACAGACGGGCCATGGAATGACAAACACCGTCAAGAACACCTGGGTTTGATTGGGTATCCACAGCAGCATAGACGATTCTTCTTCTTATCAGATCTATTTCAGTCTTCACAGGTGTATCATACACATTAGCATTAAGTGCCAGCTTCACCTGAAGAGAGACATCCAAATTGCTTAAATCTGGTGTTCTTACGGAAAAGGCTATTGATCCACCATGCCCAATCCATCAATGGCTGAACGATACGCTTCCATGACGTGCATACGTATTATTTGTAGGTATATCGATACAGTCGCAGTTCTCACTATGCATGCAATCGCTTAAAGACGCAATTTTGTACAAATTTTGCACATGCAAAAGCAAACGGTACAGTACATGCCTCTGTCGGAGTCATTCTCAATATAGTCATTGATTTGCGCATGCATTGCCACTGACGAATCAATATTCTAAGTTAAGCTCTATTAAATTCTTGTTTGTGTTACATTGTACGGGTAAGGCGACTACTGCTCGAATATTTGTGGTACCACTGCGTAGAGCTATCGAGAAAAACGTCACCTACTGACAAACAATGACATTTTCTGTCATGGGTTGCTGTGCAATTCTCAGCCCCTTTTATGAGCTTTGACTCTCCTTTAAGTTATTACCAAGAAATTTATTACATAATAAATTTCTAAAAAGATAAATTTCCATAATTGTTCTTATTATCTTATGTAAAAGAATTAAAAATTAAAAACTTTCGTATTTATGATTAGGGACATATTTTAACAGAAAAACGTAAATATCTTTAAAAAAAAACTTTTTATGAGAAATCTCAAGCAAGGGGATTACATAAAAACAATGCTTTCTCATCCATATAAAAATTCCTCTAGCTTACTTAACTTAGCTTATTATTTTAAAACTACATGCGGTGAATATTGTATTATTATAGGATCATTTCTTTATCTAGTCCAAGTAATGTTCCATGACAAACAATTCTTTTAAGCAAGTAGTATTTTTAAATATGTAATATACGTTATAAAACTATAGATAAGCATTATTATGTGACAATAATCACTTTTAGAATCTTAAATTGATTACCTTAAACTTAATCAGCGTATGTTTTTAAGCTCTTTGATAGAATCTGTATTGGATATAAAAAGAAAAAAAACTCAACTTAATAAATGCAAAAGAGGCATATGAATTAATTAATTTCCTTGCCCCTTTTATAAACAGAAGAAAAAAAAAACTTTGCTCATAAAAGCAGTTTGTGTAGATTAATCGAAGCAAACTTTTTACGCTCAGTTGGTGATAAATATACGAAATAATCTGGTGAAAGAGAGTTTGAACGATGCGTCTAATGCAACGAGTTCAAACAGCCATTTTTAATGGACTAACGTGTACGCGGTTTATTGGTGGTTTTATTACTTATTTGATACGAGTTGTTTCTTTTTAAGGGCACCATTTTTTATGTTGGAAAAAAAAAGTTCTTTAAGGGTCTTTTGATTTCATCTTTCAATGTGTGTAACGGTGTCTCCTTCATTATTTCACTCTTCAACCCCCTTTAAGTCTAATTAAATAGTCAATAAGTTCAAAACTCCGAATAAAGATACATAAGATTTGGATAACATAGTTCACTAACTATCAACATAAAACATGTAAGATCGTTTTCTATCTCAAATCTCACTTTACTTAGTTAATCCTAGCTTACATTCTAATAATAAAGTCTTAACTTACCAAATCGCTTGTTCCGATTCACACACTTCTTGCTTTTCACAGATTCAACTCTTTCTATTACAAGTAGGAGTAGCTTCGATTTAAACGATTAAATATTATTTAACCCAAACGATAACATCTACCAGCTTGTCAGTATTCTCTACCTCCATTCTCTTTTCTTTCGATTCTATTTTGCTTATATATCACTATCCTTAACTCAGTTCACTACAGTTCATTTTATTTGTGTACTCGCGTTTCATTTGGTTGGTAAGGAGTTGTAACTGAAAGCAGTACAAATTATCAAAATTTCTCAAAGTCATTGAAAAGAAAATCGCGAAAAGCACAACGGGTTCGCACACGTTTTTTTTTTTTCTTTTATCTTCTACTAACTTTTGGAACTATTTCATGAAGTTATTTAAATTAAGAAGCTCGTCTCGTGAAGGAACCGGGACTTATGATAATTAGCATTACTATGTGAGAAGTGTTGTGAATAGGAAATAATCAGACAAAGAGGTTGAAGAAATCAGAAAGAGAGATTGGGGGAGATTACTATGTACACGATTTTGTTACAGGTAAGTTACTTTATCAATGGTTAACATAGATAGCTTTTAAATGATATTTAACTCGCACCCAATTTTCGAGTGTTTATCCCTCGTATCCAAATTTCGCTGCTTGTAAGAACGGTATAAGGTTCCTTTATAATCTTTAGTTTAGAAAGCAAGGTATTGACTGTTCCACATTCAGAACGATAGTTGTTTTGTGATCATTCTATAGAATAGGAAAAAAACGAGTTTGATTTGTTAACTAACCGTTTTGTTGATTGATCATTTATTGAGTTCCGATGACTCAGAAACTTAATAGCGAAGCGGAGGTGTCTCATGTTTTGATAAAGGTAGGATGTTATGGTTATTAAAATGCAATTAAAATTTTTAATGTGCTTAGTGTGATGTGATTGTTTATTAGCGTCGCATTGCGAAGCAACATGAGGGTCAATGGTGGTGGACATCGTAATTTTAATCCTCGGTCGAGTGAAAAGGACGACATCTGAAATGGTATCTTCACCTCGAAATTTTCACACTACGCCAACGGGAAAAACTGGAACCTCGACCAGATTTAACATGCATCAGCTCCTTTATATAGCGGGAATAGATTTTATATAGAGATTTGTATTTATATTTGTATTTATATAGAGATACAAATTAATGTATTTTTCATTCTCTTATTTCTTTATTAGAAGCATTTGTACTGACATATGGGATATTAAATTATTCTGCAGATTAATAATGTGTTTACATTATAATAAACCATCCTGTATTCAGAAAGAGAATTTCATCAATTAAATATGGAAAAAATCCTTTTAAAGTTTTTTAAGTGCGTAATCTACTTTAAGAAACGTTTCGTTTAACACTGACTCACATTTACATATGTATATAAAATATTTATAAGATGTTAACTCACTTACTCTACTGCGGTTTATTTACAATTTTTAAGACTTTTATGCTGAACTCGTAAATTGCAGCTTTATAAATAGAAAAGAAGTAATATTTACTATTAAAATTCAAAAAGTGAACGGACATAAGTGTTTTTTTTTCGTAATAACAGCGCATTTTATATGATATTTAATAGCACGGTATATTTTATTTCATATGCTTTGGAATAAATTACTTCAGAGTTTATCTTATGTAAGACTAATAGCATTAAAGTTTACGAAGCGTTTAAGTAATTCAGATATCAGCCACGCATTATTTTGAGTATAAAAATATTAGTAGACTTGTGCAACTGTTTTTACATAAATAATCTTTCACAACATTTTTTCATACTTCAAAACTTGGAAGAAAGATGCATAATTCTGATTAAATTTTTTTGACGTATTAAACAAAATATTATCTGTAAGAAATCCTTTTGAAATCAAGATTGTGGAAACATAAAACACAGTGTTTAAAATAATTTTACAATGTAATGTATATCTAATTATTGGCATTCTACTAATTCACCGAACTAAAAAATCCTCTGAGCTCATAAATTTATCGTTGATGTTAATCATTATTAGCACGAAGAAGTGATATTATTCGGAATTTTATAATATTTTTCAATATTAATTTATATAATTCTTGAGAATACATTTTCAAATTCACATTCAGTATTTATAACCAGCAGTTATAATCTTTAGAAGTATAATGAAATTAAGAATTAGGAGTTCTATCCAGTTAAAATAAACTAGAGTTAATCAAAATTGTTCATCCGATTTCAAAATTCCATATTTTCAAAAATAAATGACCCAGAATGATAAGTAATACATGAATACAAAGGAAAATTGTGGAAGTTTTATATTGTTATAAATAGAAAGTCCTCGTGCGTTCATCGTGAAGCTATTTCACGTGAACTATTTCAAAAGATTTCACGGAGCTACCTCGCAGTTGGATCGGTCGCAGTGGACCAGATGACTCGATGTTACACAGCTGGTAACCTAAGTAACCTGATACGGTCACGTGTGATTTCTTCCTTTCGGGGTTTGTAAAAGATAAAGTGTAGGCTCCACCATACCCTAAAAAATTTTAAGAACTTTTACACAACGGGTTTCTACTGCTGTACAATCAATTCCCACTGAAATTTTACAATGTATTTCACAATAATTCACATATCGAACTGTTGTTATACGTGCAACTAAAGTAAGTTATATAGCATTTGTAAAGAAAATTTTATATTTTCCCTTTGCATTCATACATTACTTCTTTCTGAGTTGTTTGTTTATTGAAAATATGGAATTCTAAAATCGCATGAATAGTTTTGAATAACCCTGTATTTATACGAAAACTCAAAACATTAGAAAACTTGAATTCATACCTGTATCATTTAAGTATCAAATTAATGAAGTATTGCGAGAATTTCAAAACTTTTCTAACAAATATCGAGGATTTGCATTTCTTATATTCGGCTGCGAATGGAGCTTCTTCGGACCGATAGAAAGCTGTATTCAACAGAAACAAGGAATACTATATTCTTACCTAGAAAAAAGAATATTAACGTGTTACTATACATACATAACATAAATAATATATAAAACATTTATTATATTCCTTTTGTATTTTATATTCGTAGTAACAAATAAATCATACAGAATATAAAAAATTACGCTAGTAAAATTATTATTAAAAATTGTTTCGTTAACATGTATTTTAACGATTTCTTATAAACACGCTTCATCCGTCAAATGTTTATCTCAAAGTTTCTAGCAAAAGATAAAGTGGTAAAAATATTTCATATGAGATTTTGCAGGCTTTGACTGCGTTTATTTTTACACATTCAGACAGCATGCGGTTCGCCTCCAGGATATGATAAATCGCTTTATACATTATTAATGTAGCTAAATTTTATTTTGGCCAAACAGGTGGGGAAAGTTTCTTCGTTCTTTTGTGGAATAAGACGCTGGTGAGGTTAGTAGGTTGCATTTATTCTGATGTTTCTTACTACCTTTTACTTAATTTGCTATGCTTATATGTTTGTATGTAAAAAAATTGTCTTCCCAGTTCAGAATTTCAGTACTCCAAATTTAACACACATCCTATCATTCGATGGTGTTGAAATTTTACATACGAGTTTAACTACAACAACAATCCAATACCACGGTATGCTCAGGAAGTGACTGACTTTGTGGGAGGAAGGACCAGGGCTTTTCATTTTTTACTTGAATTTTAACCCATTTCATAACATCCAGTGGAGCTGAAATTTCGCTTATACACATAATTCCGATGATAATACAAAATCGGTGACGGACTTAGAGAAGGAGAAGGAAGTGCTAGAGACCCGAGTGCAGCATTTAAAGATTCAATTAAAAATTTGCACACACGTATAGCACACGTAATTGCTCTTTAGTCTTAAATTTTCGAAATAAAAAGATTTAAACAGACCGAATTTTAACAAAATCCAAAAGTTGCGTTTGAAACATTTTAGAGAAAGTTAACTCAAAGTATCAGCGTTTAAAACTGATAGTTCTAAAGGAAGTATCGAATCATTCCAGTGATTATAATAGGAGAAAAATATAGGTCAAAACTATCGCATTTCTATTTATTAAGATGGCCGCCGTAGCCTAGTGATCATGGTTTCGAATTCGTGGCCGGCGGGTTTTTTTTTCAGTCTTGGGTTCGATCCTTGGCCGCTAAAGACCCGCCATGTAGCAGGGGCTGATGCACGTTCAATCTGTCGGGGTCCAAAGTCCTCCCGTTGGCGTGGTGTGGATTTTAGGAGACTGCGGTGCTTGCTCAGGAGTCGTCCTCGTCACGTGACCGAGGCTCAAAATTACGAAGTCCGTCGCCAATATCCCTCGTGTTGCTTCTAGAGCGACGTTAAAAAATTGAACTAAACTAAAATTCTATTTAATAAGTTATATTCTTTCACTTTTCTGGTTAATTCGTTATTTTCTGAAAAATGCGCACAAGAAAATTTGAGTTCCTGCCATTATAGAGCAATAGGGTGAGCTGTTATAACAAACCTCGTCTTTTTGAGCTACTGTAAAATTCACCAGAATAATATCTAACTCGGTATTTGACTGTCCAAACTTCCGTATCACGCGAAGTGACGAAAAAAGGCCCTTTAAGTTAAATGTCAGAAGTCTAGAAACTCCACTGCATGACATAACCAAGCATCGAACATTGCATCGGCCAGCCATTAACTCAGTGCCCTATTAATCGACGTATTTCTGCCTCACTCTTGTGAAAAAATGTATACTCAAACTTGGATAAATTGAAGCTGAAGGCAGCAGAAAAAAATATTCAAATTATATAAATATTGAAATTGCATATGTTTTCCTAAAGAGAAGTGGTAAATTTAAAAATGCAAGTTAATTCCACTTCTTATTAAACATTTAATAAGCAAGCTATTCCTCATTTTAATCGAGTATTTTAGAGAAAGAAAAAAATTCGAATTATCCCAAATTTCAACCACAAAATCACATTGATTTATCAGGTTGAATTTCTATTTTTTTGAGAGCAACATTAGGGTTATCTGAGATGAAACTGTAATTTTGAGCATTTGTCAAGCAATAAGGAGACAAACCGAGAGGGTACTCCCCATACCTTTTACTTCTACATCGCATAACATGATGGCTTTGAGTCTCAATTAACATTCAAAAGCCATAATTATTTAATTCAACAGATCTCTGGTAATCTCTTAGAAATGCCCTGGCACACAACATTTTCTTTAAAATTTTTACTCAGTGCAGAACTAAAATATCTATATACTTTTCGTCATCTCTAGTGGAATTTATAGTGGTTGTCTAAATTAGATTCCTACTGATGCTTCTCAATCAGGTAATGGCAATGTGTCTTAACTTAAAATCACTTTTAGATGATGAGGCAACACCTAAACCGAATCTTCATTTTTTAAACTTCCACGCAAGTGGAGTAAAATCTAGGATTACTAGAACAATTTAGTAACCAACCATTTTCTTTATTTTATTTAGTGATCAATAAGAAGTATTAAAAAAGATGCAATTTAGAGATTTTTTATTAACGTCTCGCTAAAATGCTACACATAGGCTATTGGCGACGGACCTCGTCATTTTGATCTTCGGTGAAGTGACGAGGACGACACCTGAGTTGGACCTTCTTCTACAAATTTTCTCACCACACTGATGTAAGGACTAGGAGTCTATAGATTTAACGTGCATCATCCCCGCTACACGACGGGTCTTTAGTGGTATCGGGACTAGAAGCTGCGACTCTACGAAACAATGCCAGTTACGTGTCTGTGGGTGCACGATAATAATCGTTTGGCTACCACGGCCACCACGTATGTCTGCCGTGACCCATTTGTTCAAAATGAACAACCAAACTTTATTCTATAAAATTATTTAAGTACGAAATTTTTAAGACTCATCGCTGAAAATAGTGTTCACAAATGTGCTTAGTTTTTTTAAAAGATCATTTTGATGCTTGAATAAGAATTAGAAGGAAAACGAAAGAACGTAAAAGTTCTATCATCATCCCAGGTAATTGTCTTCATTCTGACAACTAGTATATTAAGCCTAAACAGAGATTAAAATTATTTGCTGTGGAAATCCTTTTCAGAAAAACAGTAATCCTAATTTTCACTTCGCAAATTTTCTAGATGGGCTTAGAAGTTTTCTAATTAATTTCTGGTAAATTATTTTGAGAAAATGTCCTTAAAAAGAATGCACAGGCTACGAATTTAGCCAAAAAACATAATGTTTTTATCATTTTTTTTATCTCTTATGTCTATTCCAATCCGCTGAGTTAAATTTAACAAGATTGATATTACGTGAAAACTAAATTAGTCAAATGTTACCCAAAATATTTATATTTTAATTTCAACAGTTGAAGGTGAAAATAATTCATCGAAAATTATTAATATTTCTAAAGGCTTAGTAAATATTTTTGAGACCTTTTATCCGATTAGTCTGTGTAAGAAAACATACCATATGAAATGTAGTATTGTGGTTCATGATCACTTTTTCGTGTACACAGTTATCAAAAATTTAGAATTAACAAGAATGTTTCAAAAACAGATAGGCTTCAGCATGGAAAACATTTCTTCACGTAATGGAAGGCATTCAGTTATAAAACCGCCCTGCAAGTGTTGAGAATATATTTTGTTCTGATCATAACGTTTAATTAAATTTTTGCTTACGAGAAGAATCCTTTTTAGGTTTGTTACGTAACACATTTTATTTATTACGTAACTCATGTGCTTTTATTTCATGGTAACAGTAAATAATCTTTGAAAATTAGACCCAACACAAATGTTCTTTCCCATTCTTTTTCTTCTATTCTCTTGACATCTCACAATAAATATTAAACTAAACCTTTTTCATTCACTTATTTTAATATACATCCCGAGAACCTCGAACATATTTAACTCAATTTCCTCCTCTCATTTTATTCTTGATTCTAGTTAAGAAGAATAGTAAACAGAAAACGAAGTTACGTGCATCTTTCTGATTCGTTCTGACATTCCAATTTGAATTTCAAATCTAAATAATTTACACTCGCAGAATCTTTCTTTCCGGGAATTTACAAAGTAGTGCTAGCAGTGTTGTTTGTTTAGAATTTAAAATAAGGCAACAAACAACAACAATGTGTCGTTCTCATCGATTTCTGCTTCTTTTTTTTTCCCGGGCAACCAATTATTTCCGTTGTTCATTTCGCCGGAGCAAAGAATCAGATGAGATGTCGTCGCGAATGAAGCAGAAGCTATTCTGTATATTTTCATGAATTGTTTTTGGCTGCTTTGCCCGATGTGTTTTTAACATAGAATAATGCTGCGGGAATTATTTGTCTCCAAGTTCATTTGAATTCTACATGTATGGGTTTTTCGAAATAGAAAGAACGAAATAATCTCTAAAAATTCACAAAACACACGGTTTGTTTTCAAGTAGATAAGACAACCATGGGGTGGCTCAAAAATGCTGGAACATTTTAAGAACAAACTAATTTTTTTGCTATCAATTTTTTCCAATTTTTTTCTTCAGATTCATATATGATAGGGAATACTTGGAAAGTACTTATGGAGAAACTCACAGCTGAGCAAAGACAAAAATTTATCAACAGAAACAATCATTTAGTCTTAATGGTAAGAATATATATATTCTTTATTATCAGGAATAAGTGGAAGATATTTAATAAATTAAATTTTTTTAATGAGTATATTTTTTTTAATAAAAGAATAAATGTTAATTTTTAATACATGAAAAAATTATTCCTTTTTAACTGTTTAAGAAAGATTTATAAACCACGGTGTCTTTGAACGTTTATTTTTATTTTTTAATTTTAAATCAGTGTCTCGCTAAAGTTACGTGATGAGTATTTATGATATTGATTCCTTTCAGATCATATGGGATATTGAGCAAAAAAGCCTATTATTCTATTTATGATACATCAGATTCTGAGCTACGATCATGAACAAGAGTGATGCCTTCAATTTGGGGCTGCGGTAGCCTAGTGGTCAAGGTCGTGGACTAGCGACCGGTGGTTTTCGTTCAGTCGCGGGTTCGATCCTTGGCCGCCAAAGACCCGCCGTGTAGCCGGAGCTGATGCGCGTTAAATCTGTTCGGGGCCCTAAGTCCTCCTGTTGGTGGGGTGTGGATGTTAGGAGAAGGTGGTGCCATTCGGTCAAGTGTCGTCCTCGTTACTTGACCGTGGTTCAAAATTACGAGGTCCGTCGCCAATAGTCCTCGTATTGCTTCTAGTGCGATGTTAATAAAAACTAAACTAAAATGTCTTCAATTCACTTATCCCTCGTCGAAATTCTCATTATGATACGGTGGATATTTTGAGGGAAAATGTAGTTTAAGGTTGTTTCAGCGTAATAACTCGGAATAGGAATTAAATTTGGATTTATTTTCGGAATAAAAAGCAATACAGTACAATTCTCATGTATGTTATTGTTTTTGCCGAGGATAGTTCTCCACTCCGTGGAAGAGGAGAAATTAGTAGATATTGGGGTGCCAGTGGCACATCGAATCTTGATCCGGTAAATCCAAAGAAATGTTAACTGGTTGCTTTTTGTTGCGCCTTTACCAACCAGACTAAAAGAGACGTCATTCTTGGACTAGTTATTAAGGCGCCTTTATTTCAGGCGTTGTTGTTGAAGAGAGCTGCTACATAGTAAATCACGTTCCTTCTTATACTTCGTTCTAAAATATGGAAACATTTAGAATCAGTACTATTGTACTTAAAGATACAAAACTAAAAATTCATTTGGCTTTATAGAATTATTATTATACTCAAGGGGCCTTCGCTATCTACCTGAAAGTTTTCCTTCAGATCAACGGGAGAAATCTTTATTTGGAATAATTTTTTGAATCAACTGAATGAAACCATCATAGATTCAAATATGTTATCAAGCACACGAGGCATAATCACTAAATTCCATTATACATTCTCTGTGAAAATTTGGATTGATTCTGTGAGTTTGTACATAGGCTTTCATTACTCATTGTATTTTAGTCCACATTTCCCTATTGCTAGTACTGGGTATTATAAGGTTAAAGGGCACCAAAGGTGTAATGTATTGAATCTACAAGAACATCACAAAAACAGTTGGGATTATTTTTTATTTTAAATTGATTTACGTAAGATAATAAAAAAATGCATGGATGGTCAAGAAATATGTTAGACACTTTTGATGTCTTGAATTAACTTAAAGTTAATAGTAGGTAGAAACTATTAGTATGGATTTCTAGAACCAGAAGTATTCTAGTCATTAGCATCCAAGGCTGGTTAAAAAATATGTTAGGTAGTTTTAATGACTTGTAACTTATAATGTTAACTGTAGATTAAAACAAATTGGTATGGGATTCCAATGTCAGAAGTATTCTAGTTATGGAGTTGTTTAAATGACCTGGTCAAGGAATAAATAGACACTTTTAATTACTGACAACTTAATGTAAACTGTAAGTATATACAAGTTTATATGGATTTCCAGTACCAAAAGTATTCTAACCATCTCATTTCATCCATGACTGGTCAAGAAATGCGTTAGGTATTTTGTAATGATTTGAAACTTAATGACCTCTCTCTGACAGGAAACAGTTTTAACGCGGATTTCTATTGACAGAAGTATTTGTCATCAAGAAGCTATCTTAAGCATGTTTTTCAGAAACGAGTGGGGAGGGGAAATTTACTGATCATTTACACAGAAAAAACGTCACTTTGACGAAATATCCACAGTTTCATTTTGTATAAGGATTTAATGCGTTTTGACTCAGTAAATATTAATATTATTATTTTGAGACTTGTTTCTTTTATAATCGAATAAATTGTTTTCTAATATACGGTTACATAAAACACCACATTATAAAAGGTTACAATTTTTGATGCATGTAAAATAAGACGATATATTTTTAATCAATAGAAACTAGATTCAGTTTTAAGGCTCCCGTCTACCCGCCATTTTGATTTCATCAGCTTAATGTTAATCCTATGGAATTTTGACTTTAATTCTCACATCTTTATTATTTGATCTATTTGAATGCAATAAAGTGCATTTGAAAGAGCAAAAAATAATGAATGCTTCTGTGGAATTACTTTTTTCCTAAGATTTTTAAAAATATTTTTATTCTTATTTTAATTATTCGTTTTTCAGTATTGCGGTCTTTAAAGAATATTTTCAAATATTTTTAAGAATTGGAGGAAAAAAGTAATTCCACAGAAGCATTCATTATTTTTTGCTCTTTCAGATGCACTTTATTGCACTCAAATAGATCAAATAGTAAAGATAGGAGAATTCAAGTCGAAATTCCATAGGATTAACATTAAGCTGAGGAAATCAAAATGGCGGGTAGACGGGAGCCTTAATGATCTATTTAACTACCCCCAGTAGTTACGTGAGAAAATTAAAATAAAAATTTTAATAAGAAATTGATAGTACACCTTTTTTCCTACCTAAAACGACTTTAAAAGTACGAGTCATATTCTTTAATATCAAGCAGATGTCTTTAGTTCTTAGAATTTACCAGAATTTCACTCCAATTCAAGATACCGAGGACTTATAGCCACTAAACAACTACAAAGATTTAAAATGATAATAATAATTGTTCAGGAAGCCAACACTCTAGCCTTACCACTTATCTTACAAGAGCTGTTAAATAATCACTTTTTAGATTTTAATCAAAATTGTTAAATTCAAAGTTTTCGTTTTCCTGCATTAAATGCATGACTCTTAATATAATACATAGGCATTTAATTGTTCAATATCTATTTCTCTTCCTTGGGGTCTCGGTAGCTTAGTGTTCATTATCGCAAATTCGTTGTTGTGTCGAATCGGGGGTTCGATTCAGGAGGCGGCATTCGCCCCCTCTCCCCTGCAGAGAAACTGAAGTACACTAAATCTGTTGAGGCTTCAAGTCCTCCCATTGACGTGTTGTAGAAATTTGGAGAGGGAGGTTCCAACTCAGGTATGGTCCTCGCCACTTGCCCGAGGATCAAAATTTCGAGGTCCGTCGCCATTAGCTCTCGTATTGCTTCTAATATTGCGTCTTTAATAAGCAATCAATAAATAAAAATTCTATTTTTATTTCCTTGTTCCTAATTACCTTATATATACTCTACCTTTATCTAACGTGAGTGGTCTTTGGCCGCAGGGAAATTTATGAAATTTTATAAAAATTTATCTGTATTAAAATCTCAAAGTTACTACTAATTTTTATCTAGAAGTAGTATTTCATCTAATTTCATAGTTTTTATCAAAAGGAACTTCCCCAGTAGGAACTATTCGCATCAACAAGAGGGAATTACATGCGAAACATAAGAAAGACAAAATGACATGTTTTTCAACGCAGCTTTTCCAATCAAATAGTTGCTCTCCGACAATTTATAAAAGAAAACCGAACAAATGAGTTCTGTTACAAAATTCGATACATCCACTTGTAAAATTTAGAAAATAGATAAATCTGTAACTGAAACTACTGTTTTGTATAATAACACTAAATTTGTCATAGATATGACGAATCAAATGGCTAAAAAGTACAGCACAAAATCCATTGAGTTGAGTTATTCATTTGACTTGGAAAATTTTAACATAATATTGCGGTGGGCCATTTGGATCCACTACCAATACTGTATCTTGTACAAAAAATGGATTCTCACTCATGTATCCCCTTCTCCGTTACGATTACGAACTTCCACATTTTCTAAAAGACTGAAGACATGACAAATTAGATATTGTGAAACAACAAAATTGCATAGAATGTCCTTCATGTGAAAAATATGTTTGTGGCAGTTTTTATGAGCGAAACCTTCTACCTGCAAATGTGGTACGGCGAATTTTTTTTATTTTAATTTAAAAAAACAATATCTCTGCAAATTACTGAAGTAAAACATAATTTTTCGATTTTTAGTCTTCTTTCTGAAATCGTGTAGGCCTAAGATTACAAATAAGTATGCGAGTGAGTGAATGTAAAGTTTATTGGCGCAAGAGCCAGATATGGCTATGCTGCGCCAAACAAGATTAAACTGTGATCTAGACGTGAAGTTGAAAAAAAAGACACAAATTGATTGACAAGAAGAAGGGTCGAAAATAGAGAAGGATCGCTAGGGTATCCCGGGAGTGCGTCACCCGTGTTTACCAAAGACAGTAAACCCCATGGGAAAGAAAAAGATCACTAAGGTGCCTCGGGGTCATGATGCCCGTACTTACCTGAAGAAGGCAAGTCCCTGAGGTCCCCTGATATAATCCCCAGGGGCAGGGTGCCCGGCTATATCCCCAGACGCTGGGTACCCATTTTAGTCACCTTTTACGACATGAATGAGCTACAGTGAGACTATTCTGTCATCCCCGGTCACCACACGGGTCAAGATTACAAATAAAGTTTTCCGATTATTATAAGACAATTATATTTTATCTTATTGTCCATGCTAAAATCTGTATTATTTATGATCCACGTTTCAGAAAAGAATTTAATGCTCATTTTAAAAACGATCATATGACTACTACCGATAGAAATCGGTATATATAAAATGTTGATAGGCTTAATTTTAGTACGTTTTCATTGATATGTGATTTATTGAAAGAAAAGTAAATATCTAATTTTAAAATGTTACACCCAACTTGAACAGAACCAATATGGGCTTTCTTTACAGTTTAGGAATTTACAGTATGATTCTCTAAATACTGTTAAAAATCCTTTTCGACTCAGGTAACATCTATCATATTACTGGTCCAAAATTCATCAACTATATATATATAGCTATGCCTCCATTTATTATTTTATTTCTATTTTTATTTATTAATTTTGCCATTTTATTACATTCGTTGCAAGAAAACTGTTTATCTGAATAATACAAATCTCTAAAATATCAATATTACATTGATTTAAATTACAACTCTCTACCAATAATTTTTTGTAAGTTCAGCTTAAAAATATATTCAATTATATTTTCCCAAGCTATAAATCAAATAATTAGTTGATAGAAATGTCATGAAAGAAGATACATTTGTCCAAAATCTATTTTAAAACTATTTTTGGGGAAAAAAACAGAGTTTCGGTTTATTGAAAATAAGGAAAAAACATCTCAAAAAATCTAAAAATCCTACACACACAAATGTTTATTGCCCCAAGAAACTGGATGAATTAATCTTTCCTCGCATTTTAATAAGTTCCATTTAGAGTTCGAAACACGAGTCGACGGGACTGCTAAATCCTGGCGAACCTAAACAAGCCGTGATTTAATGCCTTTGCTATAAGAATATCTCAATTAATTGAACGCGTACGTTTTGAAAAAAAAACCTTTTTCGCTGTAAGAGATTCCTTCGAAATCGAAATTCGTTTTCAACAAAAACTTTATTTCTCTCGTTGTTAGGAAAGCATATTAATGAGAGTGGGAAATATTTTTCAAGAAAATGGAAAACTTCCAGGAAAGAAGAGTTTTTCTTTCTTTCCTCCAGTCTCTTCATTCCTTTTGATGAATTGAAGGCATTAAAATTTCGAACGATATATACTGCATCATTTTCAGGCCTGGATAAACTGATATCAACGGTGAAATTTCTCCGCACCGCTTTGCAGGAGAGAGAGAAAAAGTTTCTTTTTTTCCAAAACACTTTTCCCTAGAGGATGCTGATTTATATTCGAGTTTAATGGAATTGAAAATGTAGAAAATATTTTGTCTTTTAGAATCAGAGATATTTACTTCGTTTTACAAATTCTTTCGTGTCTTTTCCGAGTGAGCTTTATTTTCTTGTAAGAATGATTAAATATGAAATATGACAGCGTAAAGATTGGAAAAAAAAAATACTTGAAAGAATTTTTCTGGCACCCAAACTAACGATGAATGGAATTTCAATTAATCGTTGTTAGGTCATAACTTAAATAACTTTTCAAACAGATTTTAGAAATGAACGTGAAAAACAGGCTATAAATTTGAAATTATTTTATTCCGATTTTTCTTTCAAAAACTTTCAGTTAATTTGAATAAATAGTTGGACACTTTTAAAGTTTGCAAACGAGTTACGAGTATATTGAAATGAAAAATGAGTAACTGACTGACAAATACAGTAGTCATAATTTATGCATAATATCAAACAAAAAAAAGTGCGTATTATTTTAGTAGTTTACTATTCACATTATAAGGATTCACACCGCTAAGAAGTACTATTCACATTGCTAAGAAAGGATTATTTGGCAATCTATTTTAAAAGTTGCGAAATTAATTACCCCGTCAATGCTTTCTCACACCCCATTAGCCTCACTACATTATGCGCGTTTTTGTTTAGAATAAAAATATTAGTTCTGAGGCCTGTTAAAAGATTTAAATACAAAGACAAAAATAAAAAAAATAAAAAATAAAAAAAATAAAAAATAAAAAAAAATAAAAAATAAAAAAAATAAAAAAAGAAAAAGAAATTGGCTTTGCTAATTTCATTTTAATACATTCTAAAGTTTTTTTTTTACTCTGTTAAATTCTCGAAAAGGTAGAATTATTCGAAATGTATATTAACTATCGTAATGTAAGCGTAATTCCGAGATCTGGGCTGCAGAAGCAATTAATATCAATAAAGGAAAATAATCTTCTTCGAATTCCTAATGCATTTATATTTTCACAATCAAAACATTCCAAAGTGCAATACAATTGTCAATGTTAACAACAAAAAGATAAAAACAGACGATTCTAACGGATGAATAAATTATTACCTTAAATATTAAAATAAGAGCAAACGATAAATTATTAATGAACAATATTCTGTTCGTATATTAAAATAAAAGCGAGACGATGAAATATTAAATTAAGAGCATATCTCGACAATGTAAATATACTTTAAACAAACTAAATGTAATTAGTATAATCTTAATGCATTATAATATCACTCTTTTGTTTGTGAACCTATCACCATGCATCCTTTAATTAATGCCCACGCATTTTTGTTGACATAATTTTCCCGAAACAGCAACATATTAGCACATGTTAAAACTAATAAAAGAAGCCTATATATGCTCAAAAAATCCGACTTCAAATATTTTCTGAATTGATAAAGAACAAAACTGTTTCGTACCTCCGTACGGTGCGATGGACACGAAGTGACTTAGAGATCAAAAAGGCGGCAACAATACGTTCTCTGTTGCACAGAATTATCTCTCGCGGAGTCCAAAGTCCACAATCCTCCGCTTACGAAGCCACAGACTACAAACCAGACTGTATCGACCGAGGGATGGGTGTTATTTTAAGGGATAAGGTAAATAGTAGTTTCGCGTACTTGGAAATTCTCCATCCGTAATAACTCCACTGTACAGAAACTTATTAAAGTTTCACTGACCCAATCAATGGCTTGGTTTAGATCGGTGATTCTCAAACTTTCTACTCGGAGAGCACCCTTTCGTCATTCCCCATCTCCCGAATCACTCTTTGGTTATGACTAAAAGTTTTGATTTACCTTACCACTGTACTTTGAGTTCAAATGGTGGTTTCCAGACATTAAGGTCTGGTTTTATGGGATATAGAACAACAAAGCTTATAAACCACTTTTTCGAACAGTTTTCTTTATTTGTAACAGATGCTTCATAGTCTATGCTTAAATAAGTCAAATTTGAAAAATTTGATTGAAATTTTCTCCTACAACGTTAGAAGTAATGCAAGAGCTAATGACTATGGATCTTTTAATTTTGGACCTCGGTTAAGTAATGACACCTGTGTTGACACCTCCCTCTCTAAGCTTCCGCACTACATCCGTGTAGTCGGGAGTGGTGCACGCTAAACCTGTTGTTGCTCAAAGTCCTCCCGTTGGAGTGGTGTGGAAGTGTACAGGGAAGTTCTTAGTTCAGATGTCGATCTCGTCTCTAGAGATAGGCTTATAATGACGAGATCTGTCCTTAACAGCTCTCTTTTGCTTCTAAGTGTGACATCAATAAATAATCAATCAAAAATCTTGACATAGGTCTCCTTTTCAAAATTTATACTCAGAGTTACTTGAAGACATTGAACCGAATTATATTTAAAATGCAGTCACTTCTATTTTTCGCATTAGAGAGTGCGGAGGAATCAATACCCATGTCTAAGGGTGTTTCGAAACTCATGGGTGAAAACTTTAGGGGTGATAGAAAACATCTAAATAAGCCATTTTCATCATATAATGTATAGGTGGATACAGCAAGTGGTAAACATCCAGATAAATTTACAGTAATCAAGTGGCGATGCACAGTGATCATTAAAAAGCCATGCCTCCTGAAATCCATCATAGAACAGACGATGCGTAAGAAAATTCGCACTTTCCATTACAGTGCCGTCTAGCAGTTCACCGCTTGCTCTCTGGCTGTACGCTGTATGGTGAAAATTGCTTGTTTAATGTTTTTTTATCACTTCTTAAATTTTTGCCCAAGAGTTTCGAAACATCTTGTTGAAACCTAAGTGTCAATTCGGTCCGCGGTAACCGAGTAGTTAGGATCACGAACTCGCAGCCGGTGTCGAGACGCCAGTTCAAGTCCTGTTTCTACTAAGGCCCCATCGTGTATCAGGGATGATGCACTTTGAAATTTAGATTCCCTATCCTCACGTTGGCGCAGAGTAAGGAAACGATGATGTCTATGGTGCGAGAGCCAAATCTGGTTATACTGCGCCAAACATGTATAACAGTGATCTACATATACAAAGAAAAGAGAGAAAAAAAAAAAAAAAAAAGGAAAACAAATTACAAAGTGTAAGATCAAAAATAGAGAAGGATTGCTGTGATATCTCGGGGATGCGTCACAGGTTTTATCCAAAGACAGCAAATATCATGTGAAAGAAAACGAAATAATTAGAATACCTATAATTAGGTGTTATGATTCACATACTTGCTTTAGGATAATAAACCTCTAAAATGTTGGCGCAGTGTTGGAGTTTGGAGAAAGGGTGCAAAGTCAGGTACCATCCTCGTCTTCTTACCGAGGTTCAGTATTATGAGGGCTCGCAGTCTAGCTAGAAGACATAAGACGTCCCATTTTAAAGCTTATTCATCAGACATGACAGGAATCATGGAGAGTGCAGTCTAATAACGAACTACAATCGGTGAAGCCTATCGTTGAAGAATGGTCTGTTGTTCCAATGCGAAGAGCGAATGTCAGACTGACTCGACTTCGCATTGGATATACTCGATTCACTCATAAACATCTTTTTGGGGGGGAGAAGGCTCCCGAGTGTCCTTTCTGACATGTGTCTTACTCTATTCACCACATTTTAATTGACTGCCCGGTGTTTGATCATTTTCGTCGCATTTTCTTCGATTCTTCAGTTTTAAATTTATCTGACATGGTGGGGGAAAACTATCACCATAACTTATTTGCTTTTATAAAACGAATTGGCCTCTTACATCAAATTTGAAGTTTTGACTTTTGACCTTTTTTATTACCTTGTGTGATTCGTATTTTTAAAATCTTATTATTTTAAATTATTTTAACAAGTGTTTGGTGCAGCACAGCCTACTTTGGCTCTTGCGCCATAAAACCCCTCAGTCAGTCACTCACTCAGTATTATGAGGCCGATTGCCATTATCTCACCTTTTGCTTCTACGTGCAACGTTAATAATCAGTCAATCCCAGTATTAATTCATCTGACAAGACATGAATTTAATGACTTGAATTATTCTGATCTGGAAACTCGAGCTCTGGGGGGACAACAACTATTGCTGCTCTACATCACATAAAATCAAACAATCATTCTATCAATCGAGACCCTTATTTCCAGGTTACCGCATTGCATGGTAACCTGGAAATAAGGGTCCCCAGTGAATACGCCAGTGAACATCTCGAACACATTAAAAAAAAATCAAAAATATCTTTTCATGTTTGTTCTTTTTTTTTCCAATTATTTTCTTCTACCTTACGAGCATACAGCAATATAATTTAAACCTTTCTTTTTTTAAAAAAAAAAATTCATTCTTAACGGTATACCGATCGTATGATGTTTCTATGTATTGTAATATATCGAATAAAATAATATCCCCCCCTTAATTCTTTTGCACAAATGGTAATAGAACTACGTAATTTATGATCAACCTAATAAGTAACCTAATACCCCCAGCCCCAGAGAGTAATAGTTTAACTCACGTCCTTAATTCCTCCTAACCATAACAAATCATTAGGACATAAAAAGGAGCATCGCCATTTCGACCTTTTATTCAAACACGACCAGTTACTCCGGCGAATCGATGGGGGGCACACGAGTAAACAGAGGGAACTGCGAGGACCGCTCAGCCGGAAAAGGCATTTAAGGCAAAGCCAAAATTTCGCGAGGGGAAAATCGATTAAAACATCGCCCGGGTAAAGAGGTTTGGGAGAGCAAACGCGATTTGCAGTTGGGAATTTTCGATTTGCTGTTTGTCAAGTAAATGACTGAGGCCCTCTTTTGGTGTAAATACTCGTTAAATACTGAAATAAATCCCAGAGGAACGGATCCCAGAGTCGATGCGGAATTCATTAATCCGACTGGGGTGAAGTGTTGGAACTGCACTCGATTTTGAGGGATAAGTGCAATTGAACGGTGATGGGGAGGATGTGTTGCTTACGACAATATTTAGTAGGTGCATTAAAGGTGGAACAGAGTCGATTGTAGATGTTCCGAGATTAAAATAACGTAGGCCGAGTAAATAAAATTAAGTTTGAGTGTTTCAGAGATAAGAGAAATTAACGTTTTAAAATGCGGTCGTGATTTATATTTATTACCTGTAAATACGTTTAGAGTTCTCTTAAGTTGTGTGTGCGACGGCGATATTTAATGTTTCGAATTGTACACTTTTTGATTTTGCTCTTAAAAATTACATGGCTATTATCTCATTACGTTTATAAATTATTTAAGTTAACAGTACACACACACATATTTTTCCAAGAAAAGTTTTTGAATGTATCTGTATTCTATCTTCAAATGCATATTTTATGATTTTATGGAGTTCAAAAGTTAGAAAAACATTCAAGAAAAGTTTTGTTGGTGTATATTTTTACTGTCAAGAAGACGTTTTACAAAATTATAAGCAAAAATTATTACTTCCCACAAAACATGCTCAATCAAAAGAACATAAATATATTGACATTTTGTAAATTGGATAATACAGAATATAACCTTAACTAGAGAAGGGACTATTATTTTGATCATAAAGCTCTCAAGTTGGAAACTATGATAGTTCGAGTTCTGAACATTGACATTTCCTTTAAACGTTATTTGTAATATTTTCATTTTATTGCTTTGTAAAAATTCTTCTACTCAATATAAAATCTGAAGAATATTCTAGTCTATGTGTAAGTATTTCAAAATCATATATGTAAGATTTCAGGTTCATATTTGATGCGTAAAATCTTGAGGTAGTGTGTTTTGAAGTAATGAAAAATGTGAAAAATATAACTCATTTTTTTAGCCTTTCCAAGCACAGGAATTTATAGAATTTAAGTATTATTAAAACCACCATAACTCTATTTGTAAATAAAAAAAATAGTTTTTAAATTAGATAGGAACAAAATTCAAACAGATTTTTAAAGGTAAAAGAATGAGTTTTAATATGAGATTAAAAAAATAGATATTTTGTCTAAAAGTGTATTTTAAAGGTGTAGTGTCACTTTAAGATAATCTGATGAACAGAAGCCTGGAAAATTGATATTTGAACTTGCAAACAAACGATGTCACTTCATAGAGAAAAATATTTTTGTTTTTCTCAAAATTTATTTTTTTAAGTTTCTGATACGCTTTCCTATATTTCTCTTTTATTCATTTAGCTTATCCTTACACAAAACAAATTTAGGTTATTTTCTACATGGTTAACATATTTTACCTGATAAACCCTTACAAAATTTAGCTTAGTATTTGTGTAGTGTGTGGGGGGGGAAATTCAGGGGAATTTGAATCATAAAATTAAAATTTTTAAAAAATTAATAAATTTATTTTTGAAACTGTAATTATGTTCAGTGTGCTGAATGTAATGTTAATAAGTACTTTACAAATTTTCAAAGTTATAAATGAAGAGTTTTGCATGATTTACCCGAAAGTAAATTCATGACTTGCAGATGTAAATACAACTGTTGATTATGAACTGTTCATACAATAATTAGTAATATTAATATGCTTTTTCTTTCATAAGATTAGTTCGTACATATATATCTCATTTAAAATGCAAATTCTATTACTTTTGATTTTAAAAAATGAGGAATGTTTAAGGTTGGTATAAGTGAGCTCATTTTTCCTTGTTAATGACTAAATTATCTATTTTAATAAAGAAGTTACTTTGGAGAAACTCTTTTTAAAGAACAGAAACATTTGTATTTTTGATTTTGATTAGAACCAAGAAAAATTAAGTTATAAAATTTAAAACATAAATGTCTAATTTTGAATTGTAGTTATTGTTTCATAGGGCGTAATGAGTTTCCTTTTTCTTTATTAGCTCTACGCTAAAACAACACGATGGTTTATTTGTAACTTTTTACCACTCTATATTCTCGAATCTTCCCTTAGCCAATAACATGGTTTTCTTTCTGACTTAATATTTTAAGTCATAGTTCCTTTCCAACCAAATGAAGCGTGGATACGCAAATAAGTAATCTTTAGAAATGTAGTGAATAGATATAATCAAATCGTATAATAGCAAGTTCGAAATATTGTAGATATATAGAAAGGTTACGGTTGTAGAACGATTGCATTTGAAAGATAGGAAAAGAGTGAATTCTTTGAACAGTGCGCGGGAGTTACTTGCGTGTCTGTGTGATTTGTAAGGATAGGTCCCAACACTGTCTGGTCGAAGTTTCCCCATTGTGAATTATCTCACTTCGTATCCCGGTAAGAGTAATTTTTGATATCTTATAAAAGTTATTAGTACCCACGAGGAGAGACAGTGAATTAGTAGAGAACATTCTCCTTTTTAGAGAAATTATAAATAATGTTTTGTGAAAAGTAATTGATTATATATTATTGAACTGCCTTCGGGTGACAATTTTTTTAAATTAATGCTTATGGCAGATTATAAACAGTTACAGCAAAAAAAAAAGAAAGGAAAAACAATTACAAGGCGACAAATACAAAATAAGAACAAGAAATGCTGCAACAAAGTCCATTAATTCATAACTATTTTAATTCGAGTGACTATCTTAATTAATTTATATATGCTTGGAATTAGATTCAGAACTTAAGAAACTTGGGCTTATGCTTAAGATAACAGACGAGTCGGGTAATAGAAGATACATCATAACTTCATTAGTTTGAACTTACTTATTGTCATACTACTCCGATTGGGAGATCAATTACTTTGAAAAAATGCATTCTCGCAGAACAACATTAATTTTTACAAATTAACATAATCTTAAACAACTGTACGAAAGCTATTGGTGACAGGCCTCGTAATTTTATGGACTGGTAAAATGAAAAAGTAGGCATTTGAGCTGGTATCTCCTTCTCCTCACTTCCGCACTGCATGAAGACTTTGAAATCCAGTTTCATTTTACATGTAGTACCTCACATTATTTTATTCTAAGGATAATTAGCAAAATCAAGAGTTAGAACACGGGTTCGACTTATACATCACCAGCTACGAACTCACGACTATGGACTTTCATAGCCAAGTGCCTTCCGAAATTTAAACATTTGTAATACCAAAATATTAAAAGGCTTGTACATAAGAAAATTGGCTTGAATGAATGATTGATTTTATTAACGACGCATTAGAAGCAACACGAGGGCTATTAGAGACGTATGTCGTAGTAGCAATGAATAGAAACCTATGGATCAATCAAATTTGCCACTAAAAAAATGTCGGCCTTGGTGATGTAGTGGATATCGTGTGAGCACTGACGACTCAAGTTCGTTTCCCCGTCACTTCGGCTGAGTACTTAGTCATGAATCAACTTAGACCTTCCTCCCTTTGGGGTCGATGGGAAGTTAAAATAGGGATCCAGTGTCAGATTAGCCCCTAGATCAAGACACTAGTTTGGAATAAGCACTCTAGGCGAAAGGCTACAGAATCGGAGAAGGGCACCGCCTGATCGGCCTCTTAGGCTTTAGACAGAATCCAACTTCAGGCTCCTATCTACCGACCATTTTGATTTCTCTGATCGTAATGTTAATCCTATGGTATTTCTACTGCCGTTTTCACATCTTTACTATTTGATCTATTTGAATGAAAAACTTGCATCCAAAAGAGCAACAAACAGTGAAGGTCTGAGGAATTACATTTTTTCATCTATTTTCGAAAATATTTTAGAATATTCTTAAAGACAGGAAAACCCACAAACGATTCATTAAAATAAGGGGAAAAATTTATAAATCAAAGGAAAAATATAATTTATTGACACCATTATAATTTTTTGTTCTATCGGAATCACTTTTTTTGCATTCAAATAGATAATATAACAAAGGTCTGGGAATGATAGAATTTCCAAAGGAGAAACACTACGTACATCAAAATGGCCGGTGAATGGGAATTTTATCAAACATAAAAAAAGTACACAAATGCTAAAGTAACTCAAATTGCTTCCCTAATTTATCATTTTAAAGTAATCGGAATTTATGAAGTGACAGAAACTATTCTTTTAATGCATATTATTACTTAAAATATTAAAACTCCTTTCAGCCAGCCATTTTGATTTCGTGAACGCAGTGTTAATCCTATAGAATTTCTACTTTCCTTCTCAAGTCTAGAATATTATATTCATTGGAATTCAAAAAAAGTATCTGAAAGTAAAAAATAATAATGAAAGTTTCTGCAGAATTACATTTTCACTCCGATTTTTGAAAATATTTTAAAATATTTTTTAAAGACAAGAAAATCCTAAAAATTGGTAGATAATGCAATTCCGTAGAAACGGTCAATAGTTTTACTCTTTCAAAAGCACCATTTCGTGTATTCAAATTTATGAATAATCAAGATTTAAGGAAGAACGTAGCAATTCCGTAGCATTAATATAACATTCATGAAATAAAAATAGACGACAGATGGGAATCTTAAAGAATAATTTAATCAAATCAAATCATTTTATAAATTGACTGCTTTTGTATACTATTGAGAATTAAAAGATAAAAACCAATTTCATTTTATTATGAATCCTCTCTCTCTCTCTCTCTCTCTGTGTGTGTGTGTGTAAAAAAAGCTATTTTTAAAATAAATAAAATTGTTTTTTTATTACTCATAATATTTTTTGCGATATTCCCACCTATCAGTCATTTTGAGTTCGTGAGTGAAATGTTGATCCTATGGAAATATCTATTTTTTTTCTCAAGCTCAGGATATTACATCCATTTGAAAAAACGAATTGTACTAAAAACTTAAAAAATGCAATGAAGTGTTCTGTAGAATTAAGTGTTTTTGCTGTTTTGAAAATTTTTCATTAAAATTGACATAAAAATTTACAAATCGGAGAAAACTAAATAATTACATAGACACCTTTACTTGTTTTGCTTTCTGATACCCTTCATTGTATTCAATTAAATGTAGTAACTAAACTTGATGAGGAAAGTAGAGATTCCTCCATAGTTTTAACGTTACTTTCACGAATTCGAAACAGATAAATTAAATTTTACACGAAAATTCGTAGACTACTCATATCTAATTTAATTTTTAGGACAGGATATCTCAAACAGCCATGGAAATTTTGAATTTCAAGCGAAAGTAATTACATCAATTATAAAAGAATAATGTTCGCAGTATTTAAAATGTACATGATAACTTAAGTAACTACAAGAATTTTTAATTTCAAGCAGAAGCCTACACTTTGAATAAGTATATACAATTCTAAATCCCTTAAGTGAATGAATAATATACATTGTATTAAAATCAAAATGCTCACGCTCACGAACTCAGGATAGGTCGTAAACGAAGGTGAAACGCAAAAATTCGTTAACTACTCCTATTCATTTTATTTTTAAAAGCTTCATACCGTAAGCAACTATAAGAATTTTGAATTTCAATTGTAAACAATTCTAAATCATCAGTTTTAAAGGAAATAATGTGTAATGAAACTGTATTCACAAAAACAATGAAATTACTGATTAGATTGAAAATATTATCATGTCTTCTATGTCATTCGAGTGTAACAAAGTAATAGATTTTAATTTATCGGGTTTCTGAGTTACTTTTTTCAATAAGCGTTTACTAATGAGCCAAACGAAATGAAATATATTTTGAATGTTTCTATTCCTTTGTTTATTAATCGAATTCCATTAATAACTGTTGTAATGCTACGTAACTCTTTTAATGAAACAATAAGTGGTAGTATTTGAGATAAAATACGAAATCTGTGGCAATACGTCTAAGAAATGTACTTAATTATTCATGATACAATAGAAATGAGAAGTTTCTTCAATGGGACAGGAATGGATACTTATCCGCCTCTTTCTCTATTAAAACCTTATTACTTTTCTCGAAAATAAATCTTATCGTTCTCCTTTAACAGTTTAAATTTGTCAAGATTGATTGTTTGGTTTTATTGGATATAGAGCAGGGAAGGCTATTGTTCTCTAAATATGCCATTTTCATCGTCCTAACACGTTTGTTTTTGGTTCAGTGTTAATTTCTGACGTCATTATTATATCCCTGTTTTAATTTTATTACTTCAGTGACCTATTTTTAACTAACAAACCTTTTTGCCGAAATCGCCAAGAGACTCTCGATACTTCCCTTTAACCAAATAATGTATAGTAAAACATTAAGTACCTTGATTATACAATTATATAACTATCAGGTTTTATTTGTTTGATCGAATTTACTTGGTAATCTTATGAATTTTCTTTAAACAATTAATAAATAGCTTTCACATTGGAAATAATCTTTCAATTTACATACCAAATAATTTCTCCAGAATGGAATATATGTTATTTTTAAAAAAAATGAACAGCAATTTCATGACTGTTTTCGTGAAACAAGCAATGACTCTTCTTAAAAAAATGAAAACTTAATTATGTATTATTTTTAATAACATTAAATGAGAATAATTGCTGAATGACTCCTATAACCTGTTTGGAAAAATAACGAACTCGTAGCAGATAGATGACGGGTTCGTACTTGTTATTCCAAAGAAGAATTGCAATGTGGTAGAGGGTGAAACATAAGAAACATGTCATGGTTCAAAAGTTTTCACATCAGTATGGCATTGATGTGGAGAGTTTGGTTTCAGTTATTTATTTTTAAAACATTTTTACAGTTTAAAAATCATTAATCGATGGAACGCCACATACATTACTGCAGAGTTTCGTTAATCCGAACTAATTTAACTCGGTTCTAACGCGCGGAAGTTTGCCTAAAGTAGATTGGTTGGATTTAATTAACGTTATAACAAAATGCACGGGAGTTTTGAGCTGTTGATCAGATGATGAGGACGACACAAGAGTTTTGCATCTTTTTCTTCTAACTATCATAAAAAATTTGAAACCGATTTCAATTCAACTTTCTATAATATTTTTTATTGCGCACTACAGGTTGGAACCAGACATCGAAACTATGGTTAGAATTAAATGTGCCCGCGACCGTAACTGTGATCTGCCCCATTCTCAATTAGATAAGGGAGGACTCAGGCTTCATTGATCTTGATATGAGACCGTCCCATTTTTCTGTAGGATAGTCTTTGAGTGAATCATGACTCGAATTCGTGATTCAGCATAGCAATTGTCCAGAACAAAGATTACAAACATTTAAGCAACATGTCAAACACTAAATTTGAGGCTGCCGATTTATGCAAAGAAATACAAGTGCTATTGGAGAAAGACATCGCGATTTTGAATCACACTTAAGTGATGTAGACGACACCGGTGCTCTTAGTCGTACTTCTGATGAAGTTCCTGAAGTCTCATTTCCAAATTTCCATAATATACTTAAAGAAGACTCTTATATTCAGTTCTAATTAAGTTTTTGAACTCCTATCAGTTTGAATACGCTGAAGACACACCACTTAGCGGGACTAAATGTCTTTACATTGTCGCGGTATAGAAATTCAGAGAGAGAAATATGCTCAAGAATTATCCTCGTCGCTTGAGTTTGGTGGTTCAAAATAACGAGATCCGTCGCCAATAGCCCTAGTGTTGCAGATAAGTAAGTCCATTTGATGGATCCCTTTTTAGAATCAAGGTATTTCTATTGTTATCATACCATCATATATATAAAGAGGCATTTTATGGAAGTTTAATCATAACATCTTTATACTTTGTTCTTAACAAGTTAGCAAAGCATACATTACTTAATCTCGTTTCTCAGCTTTCAACTTACAGATTTACTTAAACTCGTTTACTTAACTTTTAACTTAAAAGTTTTATTTAAGTTAAAGCTTTACTTAAACTCGCAGTTAATTTTTTTGCACACAAAATCAACATATAGCGGTGTACCACTAATAGTGCACGACGGCTACAATTAGTATACTGATTTGGGACCATTTAATCCCCCCCCCAAAAAAAAACCATTCACACTTTCTTCAACAACTATTAAATAAAAGCAAATAATAACTTAAAAATCCTTTATTTTAGATAGAATGCCTCATAAATGACCTTTGTACGCCCACACACTAATCTACTCTATTGTTAATAATTTATCCTTATTTTAATAAATGCATACTTTATTCATATAGCGCATTAAAGTCCAGCAATCGCACATAATAAGCCGTAATATTATTAGTTCATTAGATATAATCATGAAAAGAATGTATAATATGGTTTAGTGAAGCAAATTGCCATTATTTTAACGCAAGTCATTAGATGGGCTATTCGCTTTGTTTATATAATGCGTTATGTTATGAAACAGTTAAAGGCCTCAAACCAGACATTCCATTAAGTTAACTATCTTCTTTTATATGCAGGAACAAACGTTATAGCATACTATCTGAATCGACACATTTCATTTAATGCGATGAATACTTACTGAACAACCGCATTAAGAATTTTGTTTTCTTTTTGCGCAACAGACTACCGGCATTTTATATTTTATTGCGTATATTTGTTGCAGTAAAAATTTATTTCGACGACTATAGAAATCATATTTTCCTCTGAAGACGAAAAAAAGTTATCCATTCTGAATTCTTATATCATGATATATAATTCTCTATACAGTTCAATATCAACACAGATTAAATGAATTACTTTTTTGATACAGCGTACGAGATACGCTCTAAAAAAACTGCAATTTCTTTGTAAAAGCCATGTACTTTACATACAGACACACACATACTATTTTTATGTAACAGTCTTATCTCCTTCAAATTTCTCTCAATTATGATAAATACGTTTGTCCAATCTGTGATGCCTTTGTTGGAAACAATTTTGATTCATATCTGTCGTGACGACTGACTACTCTTTTTCAACGTCGTGAAATCGGTGTCCTTTCTTGCGCGAAAATAAGAAGACATTGTAGGTGGGCAACATGAATGATGGGGCAAGAGAATTATGTCTCATTTACTTTACTTAAAACTGGTTCACTGAGGTGGATCTTTTGACTGGTTAATCAAAACTTGAAGCACATAATTGGCACATATTTAGCAACTCAAATATTTTTGCAAATTCTGAAGCTGTTAAGCTTTTGGTTTTTAAAGATTTAATTTGGACTTTTAGTGTGTTTTTCTTTATTATACAATTTTTTGGATTTCCATTTTCAGAATTTTGTTTTCAAGTTATGTTTTTGGTTTCATAACCATTTCCTATAACATACTTTGTTGATAGGGATAGTTAGGTCTATAATTGTAGAATAAATCAGCTTAACTGTCTAAAGCCCGTTACAAATTTCAATGCATTACTTTTTATTTTTATATATTTTCAGAAAAGTTTTGGTTTTTAAATTTTTTCAAAATTTCAATTCAAAATTTTATGTATTTAAATATCTATGATATTTGGTTTATTTGTATCACTTTATTTGAATTATAATTATATATGGTTGTATTTATATAATTAGAAACCTTATTATTACACACACGCACGCACGCACGCACACACGTACATATATATATATATATATATGATGTTCCAAATAGAGAAGCAGCTTATAGAAATAATCTGGCAAATCCTACAAACACAAATAATCCCCAAGTGGTTGCCATGCCTTCAAAGTTAATCTCCAATGAGGAAAGCCTCATTTTAAATATTAATCCTTAATAACGTCTCTCCCATCGAAACGGAAGGGATTTTAAAAGGCAACTCCAAAAAGGAAGCTCAACTCAAAGAATGGGAATTCCCGGGAGGCGGCAGCAAATATTTATTTGCTGACTCAGCATGGGAATCACGTCCTGGGGAGGAATTATCTGTTTGGCGTTGGAGCCGGACGCTGCGGAATACAAATATCGGTCCGGAGAAGGGTCGAAGCCTCGTTTTCATCAAACGGCTACTTATTACATGAATAGGGGGGACTCGAACACGTCATTTTCTGGCATCGGAACCTTTTCTTTCTAGAACGCGACTGGTAGCTTTAATGGCGAGTTCTTTTAATTCTCGCAGCGTGTGGAAGGGAATGATAACTTTTTATCTTCTCTTTTTACTTGCCCCGAGACTTGTTACTTGTTTATTATTTACACGACTGGGTTTTGTTACGAGGAAAAGGATGTAGAATTAAGAGTTTCTTTGACTGTGTGTTTCTCTTGCGTTGAAGTGTTTTGCATTTCTTTTCAAAGACCAAATCGTGATGTGTTTTGAAAAAAAAAAAAATCGTATAACATGAATAAAAAGGTCAATGGTGAAGTTAAAATGCATTTTAATTAGGAATTGTGTGTGAGATAGAGATAGAGAGACAATATGTGTGATATTGCATTAAAAAGTATATATCAAATAATTTGATTTAAACTTTTCAGAAGAAATAAGTATTCGAACAACTTATTTTTTTAATGTTCAGATTGTCTTCTAATCTCGTTTGATTGCCATAGACAATAAATAGGTTGAGTTCTACTGAAATCGAAATGTGTTTCAAAGTCGATACTTACTTGTAATGATGAATAAATTTCTTAAGATTTTGAAATGCTTAGTAATGAAATTTTTAAAATAACGAATAAGATGTTTCCCATTAAAGATGTAGAATGTACCGGTAAAAAGAAAATGATATAATTAAAGAGAAGTGAGCTGCATGATAAAGTAAACTGTCCGTGTGAATTTTAGCTACACTGCTCGTAAGACCTTTTGTACAATTAAAATTTCTAAGTAAAAATATATAAATAATGTAGCATTAACAATATATTCAACAATATTAGAAATAACTTAAACATAAAAATCTTTTTTTAAATGATAAGACCATTAAAAACCTTTGAAAGTTGTCTTAAAAAGGCAAAAAATTTTCGCACGTAATAAGTTATAATAGATACATCAGGGGGCTCCAAATTATGGCACATTAGTCAAATTTGATGAAGAGAAGAAATGTTAGGTAAACCTTAAAACAATTCTGAAAATGTTTCAAATGCTTCTATTTTTACAAGGTAAATATCGCGTGATATCTTTGTGAAACAATTGTATCAAATTGATTCATCAATTATTTATATGCGTCACACTAAGAAGCAACACGAAGACTATTGCCAATAGATCTCGTGCTTTTGAACTTCAGTCAAGTGACGAGGACAACATTTGAATTAGCATCTCTCTCTCCAAATTTCTACAATACGCGAACGGGAAGACTTCTGACCTCGACCCGATTTAATGTGCATCACTCTCGCTATGTGACGGGTCTTCAGTAGCATCAGGACTCGAAACAAGCAATACCAGGGCTATTGGCGACGGACCTCGTAATTTTGAACCTCGGTCAAGTGACGAGGACGACACCTGAGCTGGCACCTCCCTCTCCTAACTTAAACACTTCTCCGATGGGAGGATTTTGGGCCCCAACAGATTTAATGTGCATCAGTCCCTGCTACAGGGCAGGTCTTCAGTGGTCAAGGATCGAACCCAAAATTGAACGAAAACCGCCGGCCACGAATCCGAAGCCATGACCACCAGGCAACAGCGGCCACCTTTTCATTGAGGGATTGATATTAAAATATAATTTTACACAACTTAATTATCATTGAAGTTCATGGAACACCATGAATAATAAAACATTCTTGAATGCATTATGTGTATTTTGTCTATACATGCATAACACTTTTTTTACGAATCATCCTCTTATCATTTATTATCTTCAGTTTCAAAAGCCAAAAACTCGTGTCAAGATTGAAATAACAAATATGTATGTTAGGGATCAATAACAAAATTCTTGTGAATTCAGAATAAATTTTGATCAAAACATTCTTACAATGCATGCTTCATTTGGTAAAAAAAGTAGATGATTTGAAAGAGGCTACTTTATTCTATTTTTGAAATGTTTTGCAGAAAAACAACGCAACTAAGAACACAACTCCACGTTATTTCAAAATATTCGTATGAAATGCAATAACAATTTAAATAAAAGAACATGTCATTAACATTCCATCGTTTTATTTCGTTTATAAAAAAATGTACAAATATGCTAAAACAAATTCCGTTGGAAGTTTCCTCTCAAATAATAGCATAATTTACTCGAAATTTAGAAGAAAAATTCTCCTTTTTTTCACCATTTCTTCCCCAGTCAGGCCTGGAATTAATAGTTTAGCAAGCAGCCTGCATAGCGATCGATGGGGCGCAAATAGCCATTTCTTTTTAAGCGGATTTTACGTGACATGCTTATTCCACGGCGTAAGTTCTCGTCGTCAAATCTTCCTCTATTATCTCGCTCCTTTTTTTGTCATTTTTATTTTTATCCCTCCCTCGTTGGATGGATACATAAGTTATCTTTAAATGCCCTTCGACGTCGTTGCAGAAAGAAGAGAACTTTTGGCGGAAATGCGGTGTTAATTAAAAGTCTCCCTCGTTAGCCGAGGCTTCGAGATTCTTATTTTTAACTTGTTTTTCGTCTCGTTCGATTATCCAAAGTCATATCTTATCTGGTCCTTCGATTACCCCTAGATTACGAACCTTGTTTCATTTGATTATCCCGCTTTGCACTTTGTTCAAGATTCGATTATGTAAGATTAAGTTTAATTCGATCGCTGATTATTCGAGGCTTCCATTATCAAGAGCTGTTCTAAATTCATCCTTTCATTCTTCTGCTTTAAAGCAGCTCATTTACTATGCACTTTTAACTTCTTATGTCGTTAATATTAAATATCCCTTCTATTATATACAATATTTGATTTTATCTTGGAAACTCTTTGTAATTTGATTTAAATAAGAATAATAAAGGTCTAACTGTATTTCTGCCACTTGCGTTACATTATATAAGATTTCTTTGCGTTAGAACAATTATAATTCAGTTTATTGAAATAAATTACATTACAACACAGAAGTGCACTTTAATTTAAACATCACTCGCATACTAAAGGCCCAGTGATCTCCTTTTTTGGATCCTTTAAAAATAGTTCCGTAAAATGGAACTTGCAAATAAGAATTGATTGATTGTTTTTACTAATGTTGTACCTAGAAGCAACACGAGGGATATTACCGAAGGGTCTCAAAATTTTGAATTTTGGTCAAGAGACGAGTATAACATCTCAGCTGGCACCTCTCTCTCTCTAAATTTCTACACTACGCCATACTAACTGGAGGACCTGGAGCCTCGACAGATTTAATATGAGTCACTCCCTTACACGGTGGTCTTCAGTGGCATCAGGTTCAAGCCCACGATTCGATAGAAACAACACCATCCGCGAGTTCTCAAACATGACCATTTAGCTACCGCAGCTATTTGAAAATGTACAATTATATATATATATATATATATATATATATATATATATATATATATATATATATATATATATATATATATATATATATATAAATAATTAAAAATAAAATCGAGTATTTGGAATAGGAAACAGAACCCTTCTAGTTGCTTCTACAAATGAGTATTTAAGAGTTATATATGTCTCCCAAATTTTAAAGATGGTTCAGAGTCAGGAACGTGATCAGTCTCAGCAGCCATGCAATCCTCTGTCACTAAACATCGAATACTTTTAACTCCCTGTAAAGAAAAACGTTTTTTCTCTCTGTTCACACCTTCCAACTTCTATCAATCTCTTCACTATTACTACAATTTTCTGCAATCTCTGGAGCTGTTAAAAATACGCCGTGTAGCGGGTCTTATTCGCAAGAAATATTTCGGGGCTCCAAATCCTCCCGTTAGCATGGCGTGGATATTTAGAGAGGGAGGTGCTAGCTTAGGTATCGTCCTCGTCACATAAATGAGGTTCAAAATTTCTAGATACGGTGCAAATAACCCTCGCGTTAAATCTAAGAGTGCGACTTTAATGAACAATTAGTTATAATCAATCCATTAATCTCCTCTCTTATTTGCGACAGGTCTATTTATATTCGAAATGTGGATACTAAATAAGGAGATTGACGTTGATACAGAAGAAGTACGAGTGCGCCAAACGATTGTAACTGACAGATGTTTAGCTTGAAGGCTTCTCTTTCGAATGCAGGACTTCTCACTTCTGTAAACAAATCCGTATAGCCGTAGGCATCGTTCGCATTAGAGTTGTTTTTTTGTTTCGCCGAAAAGATGAAAAGTTAACAACGAATTGTCGTGAAATTTCACATGAAACTTGGAAAAGCCACTACTGAAACTTAAAATGTATTGGAAGAAGTGTATTGCAATGAATGTTTTTCTCGCGTGCGAGTGTTCTCGAGTGATTTCAGCATTGCTTAGTTGGATGACAAGACATTGAAGATTATTCACGTCCGGGTCCTTCTTCTATGTCAAAAACGGAGGACAATATCGAAAAAATCGATATATATATGATACGATAAAAATATATGATACGATGCGACCGTCGGTTAAGTATTTGTACTATTTCTGAGACAGTAGGGATTTACAAAGAATCACTGCAGCAAATTTTACATAATAATTTTAACATGAAAAAAGTGTGTTCCAAAATGGTGCCTGAAATTCTCACGTTTGAATAACAAGAAGCTCTCAAAAATGTTTGTACTGGCACTGAAAATGATTCAAACTTATTGGAAAGGAAGATGATAACGTGTGGCAAATCATAGTTTTTACTTATGTTCCTGAAATGGAATCGCCAATCCAGCACTGGAAGAGCCGTCTTCACCGAGAGCAGAAAACGCTCGAATGAGTAAATCGAAATTCAAAGCAATGATGATTGTTTTTTTTCCAATAGTCATGGAATTATGTACCTTCACTGGGTTCCTGAAGGTCTAACTATCAATCAGCATTACTACCTTCACGTTCTCGCTGAACTCCGTGAAAGCATAAGGAAAAAACGACCCGAATTGTGGAAGGACAAGTCATTCTGCATTGTCTGTTGAGAAGTTTCTAGGTGAGGTATTGCTACCCATTGTTAGACCATCCGCCTTATTCACCAACTTTTGCACCATGCGACTTCTATCTGTTTCCTATGGTGACATGTGAATTAACAGGAACAAGATTTGAGTCCGTTGCAGCTGGGAAAGAGAAAGCGACATGCGTCCTGAAGGAGCTGACAGATGAAGACTTCCAGCACTGTTGCGAACACCGAAAAATTCCCATGGAGTATTGTAGGGATAGAAGTGGTGTGTATATTGAAGATGATAATAAGGAAATATGTATATCAAAATAAAATGTCTTACAGCGTCAATCTTGATATTTAATAGCCTCTCCTTGTATAGCGATGTTGATTAACATAAGTCTCGAATAAATAGCGTTACAGAAAGGTCATAAAGTCGGTTGAGGGGAATACGACAGAAAATCCCGTGAAAACAATCGTAAAGCATAAATGAAATAAACTTCCCAATAGACTGTGCTTCCAAAGACAAAAATATTCCATAAAATTTCTCTTATCTTTTTAAGAGATACATTACATGGACCATTGATAGGCAAGGGAATTTTGTAACAAATTATTAAACACATAAATGGCACGCGTCAAAGAGCGACGAATATTAACAGCAGTATTTCAGCGTATTTGCTCTAAATCCTAATTTCGCACTTCATTACCATACACTAAATATTCAGTCCTTGCGTTGTATTAAGATCTAACGAAGCGGAGACTGATGAACAAAGATCGCGCGGCTCAGATAACCTGTGCGGCAGGTCTACCACATGTTGCGAGATAATCCAGATCTCCCGATGCAGAAATCATCTCGTTATGTGATCACTGCTTATCCATCTTATCTAAGTCCGGAAATCGAGCAGGATTAGCACTAAACTAGGCATTTAGTAATTTTAGTGCTGAGGTTACTTTCTCGTATATACAGAAGCAGGGATTGTATGAAATCAACATAAATGCATTTCCTAAATTTAATTTTCAATGATTTAAATGGAAGCGGTAGCCAAATAATCATGTTCGCAATCTTGCAACTGGTATTGTTATCGTCAAATCGTGGGTTCGAACCCTGTGGCACTAAAAACCCACCGTGTAGTGGGACTGATGCGCGTTACATATTTTTGGGGTCTTAAGTACTCCCGTTGGCGTGATAAGGAAGTTTGGAGTGATAAGTGTCAGCTCACGTATCGTTCTTTGACTCGTCACGTATCGTTCTTTGACCCAGGTTCAAAGTTTTGAGGTCTGCAGCCAATAACCCACGTATGGATTCTAAGAGCACAACGTTAATTAACATTCCAATCAAACCACTTTTTAAAAGCAAGTTAATCGTAATAAATGCGAGTTTAAGTCACAGTCAACAACAAGAAACATCTGTACAATAGAATTTATTAGATTCTCAGCGCATTCGTAACAGAATACGAGAATTCCCATTAAAAAAAAACGTTGTCGTTGGAAAATAAGAATTTTTATTTTAAAAAAAATGTCAGGAAACGAGAATTTTTATTTTGCTAGAAATGTTTGCGTTCCAGATAAATTTCATATAACGGAATTGCATATTCACATAGCAGTGCTAAACAAAGGAGTTAAATTTACATTTTGTTTCTTACCATAATTGATGAATTTGAAAATGAAATTTATTATGAATTAACAGACGTACTAGGTGATTGTGATAATGGTAGTGATACTGTACTTTTAAAAAAAAGTGCTTATATATATATATATATATATATATATATATATATATATATATATAT
>BMAW01058098.1:200064-219760 GCA_019974015.1 Nephila pilipes | reverse complement strand
ATATATATATATATATATATATATATATATATATATATATATATATACATCACTAAAATATTTCGATTTATTTATTTTTTGCATCGGGCTATTTTAGGAAAAGTAATAAAGGCTAAAATAGTATGATTCGATTAATTCGTTTTGCTTAAAACAAAGGCTTAATGTAAAAAGTAAGGCTAAATTTAATAATGAAATCGCACTATTTTAATTAAATAACCATGAGAGACTTGTTATTAATATAAGCTACATAACTGAAATTAATAGCACTTATAATTATTTTCCCATTACAGTAATAATTAATGCTTATTATTATAAATTCAGTTGGAAATCGCAATTAATAATGATCATTATTGGATTGTAATGATTACATCAATAAATAACAATAAATAATTTCACTTGGTAATTATTATTATTGATAATTGTGCAATAATTTCCCTTAATGTAGTTAAATAACAAATCATTATTATAGTTAATTTTATTTTATGGTGAATAACAGACATAATTAATTTTTTTAATAATCATAATTATTTATTGTGACTAAGTTTCTTTTAGTAATTATAAATATGATTTGATTTGATTATAATAAATAATAATATTAATTATAATTGAGATAAATATATATTACTTATTTTAAAAAAGGTTTCCACAATTCGTAAGCCTTGTTATTGCGAAGATTACAAAGAGTATGTTGTGTTATAGGAAAATGTTTTGCAATAAAATATGGCATATTATAGTTTTATCATCCAACAGAATAACAAATATGATTTTTATATATGTATTATTTTAATGAGACAAGTGTTATTATACTCTTTTGTTTTCTAAATGCAGAGAAATAAATGAGATTCCTTAACATTTATCATATGTGACTTCTTTGATGATAATTCCCATAGTTTGTTACTCTCTATTGTTCAATAAACCTTTTTGCACTCTCTCTCCTTTAACAATCTTTTAACTAAACATTTTATAACAGATAAAAGTTTTCTTGAGCAGAAAGAGTTGAGTTGGCCTCCAAATAGCTCAGAATAAAAACATCATAGAAAAATATCTACTTTTATGAAACTCACGAAGTCTAGCAGTTAGACATTTCGGGCCTCCTTTTTATTTCGATTTCATTTTCTACTGCACCCTTTCGACCTTGCTCCCTCTCTGTTGCGATTTTTTTGAAAGTCTTCGAAATATTTATATTTTTTATACTGGGACGTAGGCTCGGAAAAGCCGCAAAGAGAATTCCAAATCGAATACCACTGACTTCAATAGTTTATAAAGAAAATGCGTATAAAAAAGTCGGAAAGATTCGCTTTGAAGATTTCTTTCTATTATTAAATTTTTTTTGGCCAGAATCCATTTCTCGAAGAGATTGAAGACTGAACTCCATTTTGCAGTGAAAGACTGTCTTCTGTATCGGAGCCGTTCTTTCCACTTTTCTTTTAATGGGTATTTGTTGTGTGACAATAGGGTGAACTCAGAGGCACGCGGAAAAAATAAATAAAAAATACCAATGGATATTTTCATGGGTTCCAGACTTTAAATAAAATAACTCTTTCCAAACTTTATCTCTCGAAAAAGGGGTTCTGAATACATTTTCAAATGGAATTTGAATTCGTTTACTTAAAGTGCAGTATTCATATTTCCCCCATCTTTTGGTTGAATTGGACTTTCTGTTTGTTCACACCTTTGCCGTGTTGTTGCTCATTCTTCTTTCTTACAATATATCTGTGACGTAGGGCTATTCGTCATTTTCTCTTCGCTAACCTAGGAGACTTTATGATAATTTGAATTGCATAAAAATAAAAATTTCTTCCCAAATAAAATTGGTGGCCGCAGCAGCCTAATGGATATGGTAGCCAACGGTTTTCGTCAAGCCGTAGCCTTGAAGACACTAAGGCTCCGCCGAGTAGCCGAGGCTGATGCACGTTAAATCTGCAGGGACTCAAAGCCCTCCCGTTGGCGTAGTATGCGGAAGTTAAGAGGGGAAGGTGCCAGCTCAGGTATCTTCCTCGTCACTTGACCGAGGTTGACCGAGGTCCGTCACCATTGGCCCATGTGTTGCTTCTAGTGTGACGTTATAAAATTATAACAAACTAATCTAAATGAAACATGATTAGGTAAACTAGATGAAGATTAAAGTGAAGAGAATTAGAGATAGAGATAGAGATATATAAATGAAATGGATTTATTACAGAAAATGAAGTTAGATATAGAGGATAACGATTTACTGAAAAATCAACTTAATTAATTTGGATTGAAGCAACTTAATTAATTTGTTAAATTGAAGAAAATTCTTCAATCTAACTACATATTACATATTAAGCTACGAAGTTACTGTAAGTGAGAATTTTTGAATTCCGCGCGAGGGAATTGGCAAGTTAAAATTTCATATTTAAATAATAATTTAGAATTATTGAGTTAAGTTGGGATTCGAGAGAATGACATAAGCTATTTTCCAGTGATAACTAATAAAATATTGGTTTGCTTGTACGTGTCTTCAATTGAAATTTTGTAATTATTGTTTGAAATATTCGATTAAGATATGGCGCAAAAGCGGAGTAAGGAAAAGCACTCATCGCGAAGATGGAAAAATACTAAGAATGAGTGGATCATTGATATATTTTGGCGGCGGTGGCCGAGCGGTCATGGCGCGGACTCGTGGCCTGCAATTTTTATCGAGTCAGGGTTTCGAGCCTTATTGACACAAAAGAACCGCCACGTAGCCTGGGCTGATGCACGTTAAATCTGTCTAAATTCAAAGTCCTCCCATTGGCATGGTGTAGACGTTATAAAAGGAGGGTGCCATCTCAGGTGTCATCCTCGTCACTTGACCGAGATTTAAAATTTCGAGGTTCGTTGCCATAAGCCCCCATGTTGCTTCTAGTGCGACATTAATAAAACCTCTCACTCATCATTGATACATTTTGCACAGTAAAAAATAATTAATTTTTCATTAATGAGATGCGACAGGTTATTTTATACGCACAATCGAACTTCCATATATCGAGCTTAAAAGTTGCTGTAAAAAATTGATGCATCGGTAAGAAAAATTACACATAACGAACATGTTTTATTATTTTGTAACTAAAACAAGTGTGTAGTTTATATTTTTTGGTGATAAAGAAAATTTAAAACATTAAACTACCCAAGAAGTTTATTTTAAAAAATGTGCAAAGGTGTGTGTAATTTACGAAGTTGCCAACAAGGTTCCAAAAATTGAATGTTTGAATTAAAAAAAAAAACTGCAACCAAACGAAATGATTTACTTATTTCTGGACAAAGAACTTGAACATAATAATTTGCTGAAGCCGTTTTAAAGTAATGTTCCAGTTAATTTAGAGAAGTAAAAGTTCTTTCAGAAACGTTAGGAGTAAATATTAAGCCATGTCGGACAGTTTGGAATATTTCCATTACTTGTTTTCTTGACGGATTTTCAATTAATTCATCTCTGTTGTCATCGTCACCTTTGGGTTATCTTGATCAAAGCACCCCTTCTTTCTTACCTACCAATATGTTCTAACAGAATATGAGGACGGGGAGGGGGATGGATTAATCAGCCACAATTAAGTTTGTTAAGTGTTTCTCGAATTCGGAAATTGTCCGATATGCAGAAATATGATTTAAAATACAGAAACTAGTTTATAGAAAAAACTCAAGGCTCCTAAGAAATTCCACATATAGGAATGTTCGATTTACGGTATGATTTCGAAAAGACGGAAAAACTGTAACAGATGATTGAACACTCCAGAACAAATAGTTTCATAAAAGGATGGTCTAAAATGAGACGCAAATGTCCTGTTGCGTTTCGAAGCAGCCGCTCCGCAAATATTAAAACAGCATTCCTGTTGTGATTTATCGGGAGAAAAACATCGTACATGCAAATGTAATCTAGGAAAGACTAAGAAACAGCAAGCAGCCCTTGTAAGATCTGTATCAGATCGGGAAATCCATTTCGCACAACCACCAATGCAAGTGCGCAAACCGGGCTGGGCCTACCTGTGGTAAAAAACCTCACCCTACATATGTGCTACCTCTATGGTAATTCCATGTACAGCTCTACAAATGAAATGTGTGCCTGTTTTAAAGTAATACCAAAGAATGACATCATCCCGTAGATTACCATTATTAGAATAGTTACATGTGGAAACCGAGGTTCTAAATGACGTGGTCCATCACCAATAGCACTCATGTTGCTTCTAAGTGCGACAATAAACAATCAATCAGTTAGCAGAGTTTGTTGAAATAAATAATATAAATTATTATATAATTGAAAAATATGAAGGTAAGTAGAAGTTTACAATGTTTAAGACAAGGTCAGAAATTAACAATTGAATTTTCTCACAGAAATAAGATGCATAAAAGACAACGTATGGTAGTGAAATACTAAAATTCAACAAACTCTTGAAGTAAAGAAAAAGTATTGAGAAAAAAACAATGTGTATTATGTTATGTATGCAACTATAAAACATAAAGAAAACTTAAATATTCAGAAGATGTAATGATCAAATGAAACAATTGAGAAATTGAGTAATTTTAAGTGCTATAAGAATACGGAATTTTAGCTTCAAATGCAAATTGCAACTTTCACAATGCCTTCTACTAAATAGTTTTTGCTTCCAGAATAGGATAGTTGTAATGAAAATTTTTGGTAAAGGAGCAAGAGAAAATATGGTACTCAGCATCTCCATAAAGCCATCAGTTTGAGGGCTATTGGAGACGGTCCTCATAGTTTTGAGCTTGAGTCAAGTAATGAGGACGACACTTGAGCCGGATCCCATTCCACAAGCCTCCATGTTAAGCAAAGGAAGACAATGAGCCTTGATTTAACATGCATCCACCCTACGAACAGATGGGTCTGTAGTTGCTTCAGGACACGATCACACAACTCGACGAAAACAACACGTTAGCAAACTCCCGACCTTGACCTCTCGAATATCGCGACCTCTATAAAAGCTAAAATAATGAGTGACCTGCTAAAATATATATCGTCCTCATAATTTGGCCTTGGCTCAAAATCAAGAATTTCGTTACTAGTTGTGCCGAATTAAAAATCGATAGGACAACTTTCTTCCGTTATCCATATATTCTATCTGATGCAACATTCGATAAAACGCTCCAATGAGTTTTATACACGGCGCATACAAAAATATGCTGCGAATAATTAAAATTCGATCGGGGTGGTAAGTTGTTTAGCGTGATGAGATTGTTCTTCAATGGGAGGGTTGGCATTTATCCTTTTATTCGATTTTTGCGTGTTCTTCGCTGCGTGCGGTTGGATCATCAGAACAAGGAATGGATTTATGCGAGGCAATAACCATAATCGTAGGGGGAAGAATGCGATGAATTAACTTCACCATTTCATCGCCGTGTGGAGAAAAAGGCAGCCTACATTTAATGAGAACAGAGAAAGTGAATCGCCGAACAAGCTCCAGGGAAATTATTTTTCGTTGCTTCGCGGGAAATTCCGTCGATGCTGTTATTTGCATGCTTTGTTGCTGATGAAGACGGGTTTATTTTGGTTTTTAAAGTTTAATTTGTTTTGCATGATTTGTTTCGCTCTTGTAGAAGCTTAGATTAAGCTTATATATAAAGGAGAGCTAACGATTTCAAACATTTTGTACCTCATTTGCTCATAATGGAATGTTTCATTAATTTTTATATTTTTTTTATTGAGTTAGGACTAGACAAATTATAACTGGTCAGTAAATTCTTAATTATAACAGCAATTTAAAAATGCGAGACTTCATGGAATGTACGGATTGTTAAATTTTAAAATATTTATAGTTGTATATGTAAAATTGTATAATATGATTTTACTACACTGTTTCGCATTTTCACGATTTTGAAAATAATATCAAAGTATTAAAAATAACCGATATATATATATATATGCTATTAAATTATTCAGATTGTCTAAAATGAAATTAGTATGCTCGAAAAATTTATATTTCAGTTTAGAATAAAGACAGAAAAGAGATCTAAATAAATACAATAACTAGAAAGGAATCATCCTACATCCCCATCAAAACTGGGGAGTTTATGGGATACACTAAAGCACATTTTTTTTTCAATGAAGCATTTTTGTGTAATGTATTGCATTTAATTTAACTTTTTACCTGAAATTAATAGATTTTGAGAATGCATTGGATAACGAGAAACAGAGACTGTGTCCTGAAGTTCTTAAGCTTCTATTGATTTCTTGAAAAATTTATTAATATTATAAGGAATCTATATTGTGGCAACAATGTAAAAGTTATAATAAATGATACTCCATCAGGGGCATTCGATACCAAAACTGTAGTAAAAGATTAATGCATCCTATCTGGTGCTTTGCTTTTCATAATTTTAATAGACTGGATGACGAGACAGATTTGAAATTACCAAAAACAGGAGTTCGCTGGAATTTCAATTCTGTACTGGAAAATCTACTCTTTGCTGATGATATTGTTTTCACGTTTTGCTGAAATGAAGAAACGGAGAGACTGGAGGAAATTACTAAGCAAGTGAGTTTGAAAATAAATAAAAACAAAAAAAGTAATGAAATAGAGAAATTAAGATTTCACTTCTCATAAATCAAAACAAATTTGCAAAGAGAGACTATTTTTCATGCACTTGAGTCCTATTTGATAAAAAGGGAGGCACATGTTGAAGATATAAGAAACAGAATTAGAAAAGCCCATCATTCATTCAGAACATTGCATAAATTCTGGAAAGCCTTGAATAAAAGCATTAAGCTCATTTAAAATATACTGACCAGAAAAAAGTTCAAATTTTGAATGATATAATAAAACATCTGCCCCACACACAAACCAATTTCCATCCAAATTAAAACATGACGCTGGACATGGATTAGACATATACTTAGAATGTCATCAAATGATAACACAAGAATTGAGCTGATGTAGGCACCAGATGGTAACAGAAAGAGAAGAAGGCGAAAGCCACATGAATCCATATGGACATAAAAGATAGGAATTTAAATTGATGTTCGTGTTGGGGGAAGATGCTCAAGATTCAGCGTTCGACCGAATTAAATGGGGTGCAGCTTTTGTAGCTTCGTGGGATGAGAATTGATGATGAAGATGCATTTATAGAAATTGCGTTTATTGCTCTAAAACTAAACACATTTAAAACTTAAATTCAAGAAATTAAACGTAAAAGCGGATTAAATTGTGGATAGTTCCATCGTGGTTACTGAAATAGCTAAATGTATAAATAAAACAGTAGATAGTGGTGTATTAAATATGAAAATATGCACTCGTGTTTTTACATACCCAAAAATAATAATTCTGTGTTTCATTAAATACCCAATCGATATAATCTATTTTTGCAAAAAATGTGAGAAAGCCTAGTTTAGTTAGAGTTATTCAACCAAAATTAAGTAAACAGTTTCTGATATGCAAATCAAGGCGTTACGTCATCTGACAGGGATTCAAGGTCATTATGCAAAATAATTATTTGAGTGTATCTGTAATACAGCATTTGATTTGAGAGTGTAAGGACTCAAAACGGTTTGTTCAGGCTCCGAAGTGTTATTTGAAAGAATTTGTGTAGTGATGAATTACTACCAGCTTAGAAGCAGAGCAAACTATCAAAAAAGCAGCGAGTTGTGTGAATATTTCAAGATAGACAAACTCTACGCTATGGACACAATTTCAGAACTCTGGAGGAGTAATAAGGAGGCCAGAAAAAGATAGTAAACGTACAATATTTGCTTATCAAAATTGATATATGACAATAACTGCAAGTCGTTATAGAAAGTTTATTGTTCGGCACTTTCATTTTAGAGCTTTTAGTCACCCCTGAAACTGTTGCCTCACGACCAACTGTATGCAGAGAGCTTAATGAAAAGGCCCATTACGCCAAAAAATCAAGAGTATGTGTTTCACTGTCTTTACACCAAAGGAGTCATCGTTTTAATTGGTGAAAAAAGCTTCAGAGCTAAAGCGAACACCAATGGATGTTCAAGGTTATGTGTTTCATTGTCTTTACGACAAAAAGAGGTATGATTTTAATTGGTACCAAGATCATCAGAACTAAAGTGAACACCAGTGCATATTCAAGCGTATGTATTTCACTGTCTTTATAATAAAAGGGTTACCGTTTTAATTAGTGCCAAAAGCCTCAGAAGTAAAGCGAACAACAATGGATCCATGTTCTCTTTTTTGAAGAGTCGAGATTTAGTTAAACATCTGATTCTGAACGTGTTTACAATTGGAGGAAATCATTCCTTGAATATTAGGGAATTTGAACGTTTCGATAGTGCAAATGTGATGGAACGAGGAGGTATAGTAATCGATGGACAGGAGCTCCTGCACGTTTTCAACCGAGAATTCGTGACTGACCAAAGATATAGGGTTGAGATCTTAGAACTGTTTGTAGTATTTTCCAGGTTACATATCTGATATTTTATTTAAGGGCGATAATACTTGTACACATCGAGCAAACATCGTGAACTTGCAAACACCTTGAAAGTGAAGCCATTGAGCAAATACCGTGGCCAGTGAAATCTTCTGATATGAACTCGTTAAAAGATTTAAGGGACTACCTAGGAAAAGCAATGTTGCACGGAGGTATTCTCCTCTGAGAGATATTAATTCTATGAAAACCGCATTGATGGAAAAGTGGAGCTTGCCTTCATCCCTCCCCCCGGGGGGCTAATAGCTCTATTGAATGGATTAAATCACTTTGTAATATAGGCCAGTAAATCCCATTCTATGTTAAACTCATAAGAAGCAATTGGTTTCTGAGTTTTTCCTTTTCTTTTTTTTTGAGCTCTCCTTGTCACATATTACTACCGTTTCTGTTATTTCATACTACATTTTTATATCATATGCAGTGTTCTTCATGTCTTCCTTTTGAATTAATGTGTTATAATATTAAGTATATCATTCTACGTAAATCTTCAAAATTAGAAATCCATAATTTTATACTTGTAAATACAGCTTTGGACATGAGTATATAATGAATAACATCTTCTTAAACTTAGAATGATGAAATTCATTTTCCATTAAATCGTAAATAATAAATAAGAAATGAAGCTTTGACAAAGCAATTGCCATATACTTACGTTTGTTAAATATAATTGAGAAGCATTAGAAATAAATCTCTACAAATTATAATTTAATATTTTTTTTTTTAAAAAAAAAACTGTTTTCTTTTCTCTTTTTTTTCTAGTGTAAAATTTAATCATAACAATAATTCATTCGTAAGTACGTCGATGAAACAAGCCAAAAGATTATTTCAACTGCTTTTTCTTTATTCAGACATTTAAAATCCATCAATTTCATAATTCGAACAAAAGTTTTCTCCCATAAAAGTCTTTCTTCATCAAATATTTAAGACATGCCATCTCAAATTATTTCTGTCCTATCAGGAAGGAACCAATAAATAACTTAAATAACGGCGCATACAGATTCCATTTTTCTTAAGTTGCTATTAAAACGGAAAAGGAGTCATTAATCATAGTTTGTTTTCAATCATAAATTGTTCAAATACTCCATTGAATTTTAGAGTACTATTGTAGGGAAATTTACTCTACATCATAAATCATTCGATTGGGAGTAATCTGTCAGTTAGGTTAATTAATATAAGTTTATGATCCCAGTTCTTGATGGTGATGGATACTAAGGTTACCGAAGCCCTGTTTTGACTATTCTACAAGTATAATTTGTTTGATTTACATCGTAGAACATTTTATGTAATGTCTTCAATTAGGAATAGAGAACTTTAGATTATGAGGTCGCTAAATATTTCCTCGATTTCAAGAAAGATGAGTCGTTCTAGGAAAACATTGACAAAAAAATATTTGTAAAATATCACCATAAAAAACAATACTTGGTTGGAAATTGCAGTTAAGCCTTAAGATACGATTAAACAGCAAATGATCAAAATTGAGTCAGCTAATAGTTAAAAGGTAATAGAATGGGTTAAGTTTCGTAGGTAATCCGCTTTTCATCACCGAACCGAGACGAGTTCGTTTTGGTTCTGAGGGAGCAGAGATATGAACATGACTAATGGAATAAGCAAGTTTTTCTCATTAAAGTCATGAGGCCCCCGTTTGATATATATATTTAAAAACGCAATAACAACGGAAATTATTTTGTACAATAAATACAATTAAATGTATGAAAAACATATTATTTTTCACATTACAAACGCTCCATAACATTTATTATATATATACATATATATATATATATATATATATATATATATATATATATATATATATATATATATAATGAATTTATTAAAGCGTTTGTTCAACATTAATGAATCATTGAATACATGGCCGAAATACTTTTATTTCCATATTGCAGCAGACTTTAGTCGGGCTTCGGCCACCAAAGGCCGAAGCGAAATTACCAAACGAATCTCAGATGATCATCAGAGAAAGGACGAACGTAAGATAATAGCAGTAAGAAGAGGAGAGAAGCGAGAAGAACGTTTTTCTTTATGTTTTTGATTATATACGAGGGAAAATTCACTTGAAACGTCAGAAACATGTGGTATGGATGGAGGGACTTAAAGGGAATTTACGTGTAGATCTAAAGTTTGTTAGGGATCATCCCTACATATCAAGAGTGAGTGAAGCCTGCTTATTCAGCAAATTTTTTAGAACGCATGATTGCATCAATTAAAAAGAATAAGGAATTGCATCAGAAAATACGAATGAACATCATCTTTTAAAGGAGAGAATGGATAAATTTAGTAAGTTAAATTATGGTGAGAAATTAATGGGAATTAGGTTAAATCATTATATATATATATAAGCGAAATACCACTGACTGACTCATCACCAGATCTCTAAGACCGATTGACTTGAAATTTGGCATAATTACTCATTTTGCAATGTAGACTCTCACTAAGAACGGATTTTATGGAAGTCTTATCCAATATGTTATTTCCATCCATTAATCTACTCTTATCCATCGGTTATGTAATTTGTGGCGACTTTATCGCCAAAAATATGACCGACGCCAAACGAAATATATTTTTTATATGTGTACTGTGTATTTCCACCAATTAAGTTTATTTGGTGAAATTTGCGCTTGCGGAATGGAAAAAAACCAAATAATTTTGTATTGAAGCCGTGATAGAGGATAGGCAAGATTTTAGCGAAGGGTCTCTTTATGCGAAATTTCGTACATGTCGAAAATAGGAAACGTACAGATTTAGTGATAGAAATAAATAAGTTTGGAATCCCGCGGTTGATGAAAGTGTAATGTAGCTCCAAAACTTAGCGGGATCTTCAAAAATACTAAAATGGTGACTTCTTACGGAGTAGCGAACACGCAAGACAATCTTCGTTTACTGGAGAACCTTGCTACATGCATGAACGAACTCAAGAGGCTATGACTTACGTAAGATATTTTGGACGTCCCGACTTGCACGACTTATTTTTAAGGATTGCAGTCACTTGCAATCTTAAATGGCTAGAAATCAAAGATGTCTTGAGACAAGGACAAAAATCCTATGATAGACACGATGCCATTGCGAGGGTATTTCATTTGAAAGCTAAGCATATGATGAATCTTCTGACAAAAGGTTGCATCTTTGGCAATGCTAGGTGTAACATGTATACGGTGGAATGAATTTTATCCATGTTATATATATATGGGGTGACTTTTTACAATTTCTTTTTATTTTTCTAATATATTTGAAAGTCGTGGATAACCATTATTACAGACAATCGATTTCTTAAAATTTTAAATTTAGATTATCATTAACGTTTTAAAAATTGAAAATATTCTTCATATTTTACGTATAGGTTCCAAAATATTATATTATCGTCTGTCCAGCGAAGCTGGCGGGTATCAGCTAGTATATATATATATATATATATTGTTTACTCTAGCGTCCGCTTAGGGACTCTCTGTGATTGCCCCTGGTAACTTTTTTTTTCTCATCAAAGAATATGCCGAACTATTAGGAATTTCAAGTATTTGTAGAGGCTAGAGATTTATTATACTTGGGCTGCCCGAATAATGTCAGATAAATATTTCCTCGATTTTAAGATTTCCACGATTTTATTAACTTTTCATGGTTTTGATAACATCAAAAATGAAATATTTACGGGCCATTGATTGCTTGAAAAAGGTCTTATAAGTCTATTGCAGCATGTTGGAACTTGGGCACAAAGAAGCTGACTTATAAGAGAATAGGCTGAACGAATATCATTATAATGGTGGCTGACATGGATAAGAGTTTGAAATAGCGAGGCATCATTGAGTATCTTTCAGCTGAGGAATGCTAGCTTATCCGAATTCATCGCCGAATGAAAGCTGTTTATGGCGACACTAGAGTTGTTTCAGTTCGTTAAGATGGTGAAAAGAGGTGAAAGCACGTATTCGCTTTTTTGTGTTGATATTAACCACAAGAATCATTCTCCGATGGGTTTGCAGTACTAATAATTCTTTGATGCAAGAGCTTGGAAAGGGATTAAGACTATAAACACAGATGAAGAAAGCATTGAAAGAGGATAAATGCAGCTTTCAAGTACAACACGAATTGTTAAAATCATGTTACAAATAAAAATATTTTGCCCATGGAGGCCTGAATTTTCAATAAAACCTTGTAAGTATTACATTAATGTTCCCAAATACATGCAATTGAAAAAAAAATTGTTATAAAAATATCGATATGAAGAAGATAATTGTCGGAGAAAGTTTTTCAACATATGTTTCATAAAACTAACTCTGTGGAGAGAAAAACTATTTGTAAGTTTAAAACTTTGAAAGAAAATTTGTCACAAAAATTACCGTTAAATGCATCGTATAGGCATTATAGTATCTATTGCTCAAATTCATTGTTATTTTTTAAAAACTATTCGTAATGAACCATTCTTCTTTTTAAAATACTTTTTTATGATAAGATCTATAGAAAAACGTTACATGATAAAATAGAAGAATAATTCTGACGAATACAGTAAGTTATTTATTACAGGTGTATAAAAGGAATGAAAAAAGTACTTTGGTTATGTCTGAATTTGAGTCTAATATCGTGATAATACTACCCTTTGTATTTTTAAAAACTTTATCAAATACTCTTGCTCAAATGTTTTTCTGTTTTTACTGAAATGGAAGCCCTATACTCTCTCCATCTAAACAAACTGTAATGATTAGTCTTTTTAGGAACTTTATATGTTTACTAGCATTTGAGGATGCGTGAATTGTAACAAATAAAAAAAAATTCTCTTTCTCATACATATGAAGTACGAATAAGTGAATTAATGGTAATTAAATAACGTAAGAATGTAAACAAAAGTTAATTTAATATGTCTTATTCCGTTAGAGGCTAATTAAATTATGATTATATATAAACGAAAGATAAACTGTTCGGTAAAATCTGGTAAGTGTACATAAAATAAAGTGGCATTGTTGTTGCTGCCTTTTTAAAGAAATGTGAAGTTCTCTATTATTGGCCTTATGCCAATTTGTATGATTTTAATCTGTTCTATTGACTCAAATTCTTTCATCGAGCATATATTTTCTGAAATTAATACAAATATGCAAGAAATGAAACGACCAATATCTTTCAGTTTTTAGTACAAGGTAAGAGATTGGGAGGAAAGATGACAGTGTTTCGATTACAGGGAGAGATCACGGAAGACATTTATAAAGTTGAGATCACACTTGTGCTAAGTACTGCGATTATATAGCCACTGACATTGATATCTATAAGCAGAGTCTAATTTCAGATTACGGTTCATGTGGTAGCAAGAATTTGCATTTTTTTTACTAGTTATATTCAGTTGCATTCTGATTTCATCCAATAGAATTAGATTTAATTAAAATTAAGGTCACTCTGGGAAGCAACACAAGTGCTAAAGGTGACGAACGATGTTATTTTGAATCATGGTCAAAGGACGAAGACGACACCTTCCATCCAGTAGAGGTTTGCTTATGTTATGTCTTTCAATCTCCCATTGGTATGTATTTTTGTTCAAATAAAATGGCAATTGAATTCTGATTTCTGGTTATGTATTGGTAGACATCTACATTGAAATTAATCGAAGAGAATCCACAGGGATGTTGTACAAATAAAATGCTATTCCAAACGGCAAAAAGGGATTGATAGGTGTATACCTTAAAGTTTTGACTTTTTTTTATATGAATATGGTTATGTTTCTGTTAATATGTTGAGGCCGCCTTAGCCTAGTGGTCATAGTCGCGGACTCGCGGTCGACTGTTTTCGTCGAGTCGTGGATTAGAGCCTTGATGTTACTAGAGACTCTACGTGTAGCCAGGGCTGATATATGTTTTACATGTCGTGGTTTAATGTCCTCCCAATGGCGCGGTGGAGAAGTTAAGAGTGGGAGGTAACAGCTCAGGTGTGGTCCTCGTCACTTGATAGAGGGTCAAAATTACGAGGTCAGTCTACAATCTGTTTTATGTTATTTGCTATATTTCTGTTCACACGAATTCACTAGAAACTGGCAGTTTCTTAATGAAATTATTTAAAATTTTCAAAAGTACTTATATTTTCAATTTTCAGTAACTATTTAATGATTTTATTTGAAGAAGCGCAAGCATATAAGTACTCAGAGTCTGCAAAATTCTGGATTAGGGAAAATGCACCAGAAAAGCATAAATTCTGGAGTTGTAAGCAAATATTTTAAACATGGCTTTTGACTATGACGTAATAATCCTCGCGTCGAATCACAACGATGATCAATCAAGACAAAGAGAAAAATTCATTTCTTTTAAAATAAAATAAAATTCTTAAAACTGTCGAATTCACATAGCAGCATAAATAATATGACATAATTTAATTCGAAAACATCTATGCACGCGGGATTTGGTTCATTTACTTTTACAGAAACTGATATATGTGCAATTATGACATGTCTAAGCTTAAGTAATTTTAGATAAATGTTTTTATCGAATGAATTGGAATTCAAATATTTATAACATCAATGCCGAAAATTTGTTTTGTTGGCGAATAAGCATGCATTGAAAAATAAAATCGCTTCGAAAAGAAGATGGGCATTGAATCGAAGCCAAAAATAAAAACTCAACATTCACACATAGATGTAAACATGCTTACTTCAAAACCGATATTGCGCCACAGAAAGCCAAAGAGAATCTGACATGTCTCTGACATTCCGCTTACGTGGCATCAGGATGTCTTTTGAGCAGACGATTCAAATGTCACAGCAATCTCGTGCAGATGGAATCGTCTGAAGTGTGAAATAGTATTCTAAGCTCTATGCTACGTAATGTAGGAAATATAGACGCCATGTTTGACATAGGGATTCGAATATGCCATTCTGACGCAATTTCTTGAACTGAGCGTCAACTGACGCAGTTATGAAAAAGTTTAAATGCGTTTATCACGTACGTATTCCAAATAGTCTGACTTTCAGATATTTACTTTTAAGTTTGTTTTATTTGTATTTATACATAAAGTTTGAATACCGACCATTTTTCTACCAAAATTAGATTACTGACAATTTTTCGATTTAAGTTTGAATACCGTCGCCATGTTTGAATCAGAGATTCGAATTTGCCATTCTGACGCAATTTCTTGATCACGGCGTTAAATGACACAGCTATGAAAAAGCGTCAACATGTTAATCATGTGGAGGAATCCAAACGGTGTGAATTTCAAATATTTACTGTTAAATTTATTTTTAATATGTTTGTTTTTGCACAAAGTTCGAATACTGATCATTTTGCTTTCAATGTTCGAATATCGACCATTTTCTTTCAAAATTCGAATATCGACCGTTTTATCTTTCAATGTTCGAATACCGACCGTTTGTTCGAAATGTCGACTCGATGTTTGAAATAGCGAATCCTTTATGCCATTCTCATGCAATTTCTGTAAAAGAATGTCACCAGACACCGGTAAGAAAAGAACAAGTTTGTTTATCATATATTAATCCGAATCGCCAGGATTTCATACATTAAATTCATTTACTTTCTATATATTTTTGCACAAAGTTTGAATATCGAGCATTTTTTGACAAAAATTTGATTTTTAACCATTTTTATACCAAAGTTTGAATACCGTCGCCATATTTAAAATAGAGATTCGAATGTACCCTCCTGATGCAATATCTTGAATAGAGCGTCAACTACCGTCGCTATGAAAAAGGCAAAAAAGTTTATCGTGTAGGGGGTGATCAAAATCGTCTGAATTTCAAATATTTACTTTTCAGTTTATTTATGATATGTATGTGTTTGCACGAAGTTCGGATACTGATCATTTGTTCGAAATAGCGATGCCATGTTCGAAATAGTGATTCGAGTATGCCATCCTGATGCAATTTCTCGTACAGAGCGTCAGCTGACATCGGTGAGCACAAATATGTTTATCATATACTTATCCAAATTGTTGGAATTTCAAATATTTACCTTTAAGTTCGTTTATTTTATGTATTTTTTTCGCAAAGTGTTTGTAAGAAGATGGGTCACAGATAAATGAGACTTTTTTAGCAGTGGCAGATGATTTTATGTGCTTTTATGAGAGTTAAATATATATATACTATTCAAAGGAATCGGGACATCAAATTGTCCCTTAAATAGAGGTGTCCTTTACAAAAGGTATGTGATTGATAAACTTAAGTAGGAGAAATAGAGATGTTTAAATGACAGAACCATTTCTTTTTTTTTCTGTAACTAGAACAGGGAATCTGTAGTAATAATTAAGATAGCACTTTCCTGTTTATTATTTACTTAATAACAATTACAATTAATTTTTTTTGATTATTTTGAGGGTACAATATCTTACGATGCTTTTAAAATAGCTTTTATTTATGAAATTAAAATAATGTACAATAGAATCTCTTGTAAGGGGCACCACCAAAGATGGAACATCTCAATTTAAGGGACAATTTTGAAGGTCCCAGTTCCTTTGAATAGTATATATATTTACCACTAATTAAAGGACACCTCTAATAAAAGGGACAATTCTGATGGTTCCAATTCTTTTGAATAATAGTCGTATATGTATTTACTTCTTATTAAGGGACACCCATGTTAAAGGGACAAAATGTCTGTTCCGGTGGGTGTCCCCTATTGGGAGGTACTACTGCAGTTACAATTTACTTTTTACGTTGTTTTAAAGGTTAAACATTTACGATACTTTCAAAACAGCATTCATTTACGAAACTAAAATAATGTTTCTGAATAACATTCACTATACTATAACAAATGACTCTCGTTAAATACTTTTTCCGCGCTACCAGATGTTCCAATGATCCAAACTTTTTTTTTCTTGTTTTAATATGTGAGGGAAATTAGGCTTAAAAATACACTGAATGCACACGATTACAACACGACCATTTCACTTGCTCAAAAAAAAAAAAAAAAAAGATTACTTTAAATTTTTCAAAAAGGAAGAAAAGCTATTCCTTTATTAATGTTCCATAGTTCCAAAAACAGACGACAGCTGATTCGAATACGTACAAAAAACATTCCTCCAGCTGCACTTCTCCTCAACTTTTCAGCTGCTCGACCAATGGCAATCTTTCTCGCCAATTTGCGAATGACGGAGATTGAAAGTGTCCCTAACCTCGTTGCCGGAGTTGCCGGGCAACCGTAAATTTGCAATCTCACTCATCCGGGCCACTTGTGCGTTCCAGGCTATCCCCTGTCACCCCCATCCATCCGATATTTCACGCTGCAATCACCCCCTCCAACTGCAGAAAACGAGGAACATCTCCTCCACCCTCCCCTTATGCACATCATCTCCCGGTATAGATGAACGATTTTAGTTTGCCCATATAATTTCACCCTTATTTGAACGTGTTCTTTTCTAGAGAGCGTTATTTATCAAGGCGTATGATTTATGAGAAGGAAAAGAAGATGTATACGTGCGACATAAAAGATAATTACCAAGTTTTCTTGAAGACAGATTTTGTTTAGAAGGGGAAAGTTTGATTCGATAGCTAGCGATCGATATTGTGTGAATCCTAAATCTCGTAAACTTCTCTGGAAGTGATTCTTTAGACGTGTATCTACATAAAATTCAACTCAGAGGAGGAGCTATGTCTTCAACTGCACTGCTGTAATGTTTTGGTTACTATTTCAACTAAGGGTATCAAATATATATATATATATATCCACACATAATGTGTTTTATGATTCTTCAAATAATTATGCATGCTTTATAAAAACACGTAGAAAAGTTATTGGTTTTTTTTTTAAAACAAAATCTGATTTTCTTCATTGTCTTTTTCAGAATCGTTCAGCAATTGTTCAATATTGTTCATCGTTTTATTCATTTCGGATTGGAATACACATCCTATTTCTCTTCCATGGTACACGTAAGAAGTAAATTTGATACAAAAAACACAAAATTCTGATTTCAACACAAAATCTGTAATATAAGTTATTTGCGAACCTGCTCTCAATTAATGTGAGGTTTGTCTTCCTTTCTTTATATTTAAGTTTTCGGCTCCTATTCAACCAAATGAAACGTGGATACTCAAATAAGTAATATTTAGAAATGAAATGAATAAATATAATTAAGTCGTATAACAGAGATCGCGTAAGATTGTAGAGATACAGAAAGGTTACGGTTGTAGAGAGATTCAATTGAAAGATAGAAAAAGTGTGAATTATTTGAATAGTGCTTGGGAGTTACTTGCTTGTCCAAAGCAGTCTGGTCGGAGTTTCTCCATTGCAGATTATCTCACTTCGTATCCCGGTAAGAGAACATTTTTTATATTTTGTAAAAGTTGTTGACACCCGCCCAGAGAGAACATTCCTCTAGTAGAATTAGTAGAGAACATTCCTCTTTTTAGAGAAACAATAAATAAGGCTTTGTGGAAAGTAATTGAATACATTCTTGAACTGTTTTTGAGTGACTATTTTAATTACTTTATATATGCTTGGTATTAAGAGGAAAAGTTTAGTTTTACGAATAGAATAATATTTATCATAAGAGAAGAGTTGAGTAACAGAGATATGTCACAAATTCACAGAAGTCTTTTTGTGTCCAGTAATTATTGTTTTAGTGTTAAAATTACGGGAAGTTACCTAGTACTTTGTAGTACTAGGTAACTTCTGAGCGCTTTCACATTAAACGTTTTACATTGCACTTTATTCTATTTTATTTATTCTTTGATTTTAGTTAGATGCTCAGAATTTAAGCAGTTTCGAAATTTGCATACTTTTGTAATTTTAGTACAATTCGACACTTAATTCTGCCATTCTAAAAATTACTTAAAAAGCAATGCAAACTTTTCTAAATTTATTTCAATAATTTTTGCATAAGTGTAAGATATTATCTTTATTTCCGAGAGATAGAGATAATTTATGTCTTATTTCTAAAAGTACTTTTTGAATTTATAACGATAAATATTAGACTGTCAACGAAAAAGTAAGTCCTACTATAAGCGTTGTGTGAATTTTGGAAATTATGAATATTAATTTATGTAATTTTGCTAGAAAAATATTCCCTATGCAAGAATTCTAATTATTCCTAAGAAAGGTATTTTGTTACAGTAATACTTAATTTTTTGATAAATGAGTTTATTTTCTAAAAGATGATATATATTTTACAATGGTTTTTCTTAAAACAAAAATTTTAATAGAAAAATCCATGTGCCTCTGTTTCACTAATTGATGTAATTTTCTTATTAGTTTTTAACCCTTACAGATTTTTTTCATTATTTCTTATTTCCACTTTCATCTTTTATTGAAATTTATATATATATATATATATATATATATATATATATATATATATATAT
>BMAW01058098.1:150215-200054 GCA_019974015.1 Nephila pilipes | reverse complement strand
TATATATATATATATATATATATATATATATATATATATATATATATATAATATATATGGGTATTTTTTTACCTAATTTACATAGTTCTATAAACGTTTTCTTTTGTTGATTTCGGATTTTAATGGTTCTCTTATTTTTATGCATACATGTGTACACACACACACATATATATGTATATACATACATACATATATATGTATGTATATATATATACACATATACATATGTATATATATATATATACATATGTATATATATATACATATGTATATATATACATATGTATATATATACATATGTATATATATATACTGCTGTTTGTAGAAAATGCAACACCATGAAAGAATCATCAGAATCAAATGAAATTTAATGCAGAAACGACTTGTACTGATACAAATAAATGATGAAATTTTCAAAACAAAAGAAACAAATTAAGCGTCCGAAATCAGTATTTGGTGCAGCCACCATGCGCTGCAATAAGTGCTGCTATACGACGTGGCATGGAGTCAAACAGATGTTGAATATCTGCTTGAGGAAGAGAATTCCATATCGCTTGTATGCGCAACCAAAGTTCGTCTTTGGAAACTGCAGGACGCGGATCACGAGCGAGACGCCGACCAACCATATCCCACACGTGCTCAATAGGCGACATATCCGGTGAATAAGCAGGCCAAGGAAGAAGTTGCATGCGTTGTGCTGAACAGAAGTCTCGAACAGTCCGCGCAACATGTGGGCGTGCATTATCCTGCTGAAAGATAGCTCCAGGGATGCCTTGAAGGAAAGGAACGACTTCGGGCTGTAGCACTTCACGGACGTACCTGTTGCTATTGAGATTACCCTCAATTCGTATCAAATTGGATCGTCCATGATACGAAATCGCACCCCAGACCATAACTCCGGGTGTTCGACCACTATGTCGTTCAATAATACACTCAGGAAGGCAGCGTTGACCGGCATAACGTCTAACACGAACACGGCCATCATGGGTCCACAAATTGAAGCGTGATTCATCTGAAAAGACAACTTGGTGCCAATCAGCTCGCCTGTCTTTGTGCTCAAGAGCCCACTGCCGACGCAGCCGTCGATGATTCGCCGTGAGGGGAATCCTGTATAAAGGCACCCTTGCACGCAATCCACGGCGCAGCAGACGACGACGAATTGACGAAGCCGACAATTGTACACCTGTAGCAGTAGACCAACGTGCTGCCAGCTGCCTGGAGGAAGCTGTGCGATCATTCACCGCCATGCGGAGCAGGTGTCGATCATCGCGCTCTGACGTCACCTTCTATCGTCCAGTGCCTGTTTTTCGAGTTGTTCGGTGCTCGTCGGTCCACTGCTTCCAAACTCGCATCACTGTTGAACTGTTCCGCTGCATACGAGCTGCTATTGCGCGATAGGAAAATCCTCCTTCTCGAAGGCCGATTATCCTCCCTCGTTCAAACTCCGTAAGTTGCTTGAATTTCTTATTCTTCCGTCGTGGAGGCATACTCAGGTCTCACTAAACGTTTGCCACTAACAAATAATCATAGACTTTTTTCAACGTCCCGCTACAGCACTTTATTTATACGCTTTCAGCATCAATTCAGAGGGCGCTGCGCGCGCCGCGCACGCGCGATGGCTCTGAAACTTTATTAATTTGCATAATATCCTATAATTGACATTTGCTGCGAATTTCATTTGATTCTGATGATTCCTTCATGGGGTTGCATTTTCTACAAACAGCAGTTTACATATGTATATATATACATATGTATATATATATATATATATATCATTGTCCAATACACTTACAATTATTTTCTTTACTTATAAGCCCTTTTTACACATCATTATATTATTGTATTATTATGCTGTATGATTGCACTTAGCTCAAAAATTCGATTAAAAATATTGCTTCTTCAATTTCTAAAGTACTTTATCCCTTTTACTGAATCATTAACAAAAGAATGAAAATACTATAATATTAAGTACTTACTTAGGATGATTATTAAAATAGATTATCTTTTTTAAGCAAGAGAATACATAAATTATTTGAATTTTCTAAACAGACGATTAATCCTCGATTAAGTAAATATGTTTTGAAACGTACTCTGAAACCTGTTTTTGTGCGGGTGATAAGGATAGCATTAAAGAAAACTCATAAAATATTTTGAAAACTTCATAAACAGCTATAAAATATATTACTTGCAACGCATTTAAAAAAAAATGTTATGTGGTAAATAGGGAACGCATAAAAAAGTTCCATCCAGAAAATGTAACTCAAATCCTTACGATGTAGCTAGAAATTGGTTTTCCAAACAAAGCAGAAATGAATTTACCCACGAGAATATTTTTAAATGTTTTATTTGCTTAAACATTAAATGTCAACTAAACGAAAATTATAAAATGCACTTATAAAAATCCTTCTTCTTGACCTAAAATATGGATTTTCTTGTGGACAACTGATTCAAACTCCCTTTCGTCAATTGCTCCCTCGTACTCGTTCATAGTTGATATTTTTAGTGATACAGTGTAGTTGGCGATCAAATTTTGAAACGATAGTTGTTTGCTTAGCCACTAGTATATGTCGCGTCGCCAATAGCTCTCGTGTTGCTTGTTGCGCGATGTTAATAAAAAACCAACCAAAACAATGTATGTAGCGGTAAAACGGCATACAAGATCAAAGCTCACTTATTAGTTGAAGGGGGAAACGCAATAGAGGTCAAGTAATGATGTAATAAAGCTGGTAATGCAATACGGACATGGATTTTGTAATAGGATGATGCAATAACCGGTTGGTTAAGTGTTGCTCCATTTTCAATTACTTTTTATTGCTTTTTGTTTATATTACGCAATTTGAAGGACTCTTTTTTAAAAAAAAAACTATATAAAAATCACACAAAAAGGAGGCATAGAAACAGGTTTGACTATATGACATTAAGAAGCTTTAGTTCCCGAGATATATTGTAGCATGCAAACACGAAGACAGCACTATTACTTGTATGTTTGTATGTAAATAACGCAAAGCCAAATTTGCATAGAAATTAGATTTAATCCTTACAAATCGATGCAAGATTCTCTGTCGGTTGCAGTTGGAATTGAAATTCCGCTACTTCATTGAATTTTTCTTTATATTCTCTCTTTTTTCGAGAAAGAACTGCAAATCAAATTTACACTTTAGCTCTCCTCTTCACAGACTGGGGAAGTTTGAATCTCGAAGTACATGTAACTCTAAGGGGATGACAAACCGTTTTACGACTACCGTAATAAAAACAGAAGAAAGAAAAGTAACAAATAAAAAACTATGTCCTTGTCAAATTATTTTATCTCCAAAAACACACATTCCTTAAAATAATTAACCTCTAGTCTTAAAGTAGAGGATTAAAAGGATCGGCAAATTACAACTAAATGATGAGTGTTCGTTAAAATGACTTCTGATACTAATTTAAGAAACTGAATGCCTTCATGGTCCTAACCTTTTCATTTGTTACTCTATTTTCGAAATTCTTATTACACCTGAAAGCTACATATATTCTGCGTGTTGTGCATTTGTTTTCTTTGTTCCCAGGTATCGATATACTAAGTATTGAAGTTGGAGATAAAGTTGGAGGAGTTGAACCTCACTTTTTGCGACTTTCACCTTTTCCAAAAGACGGAAGAGCATTTTTAGGCACATAACCCTCGTCCTGACGACAAGGTGAAAGCTACCGTTAAGGCTTGGAGTTAAGAACGATCACCAGAAGTGTAGGGGTTATATGAATAGTGCATTACAGAGACGATGCATACAGATTTCAAGTACAACATATATTGTGAAAAAAGGGTAAGAAATAAAAAAAAATTAGACCATTAAAGCATGACTTTTCAAGCAAGCCGCGTGCTATCTGATGGTTAAGTTGCAATATTGCTTACTGTCATTTTTGTATTTCTGAATCAAATTAGTATATTCGAATTGCTCATTAATTTGCAAGTGATATTTCATGGAAATAGTTACTTTTATTTTCTATAAGGATGGATTTTTTTTCACATCACACACAGCGTCTTCTTTTAAAAAAAATGTCTGCCGTGAAATATTTTTCATTATCGAGTGATTACAAAAATTCGTGCCCGAATGGATACCAGTTCTCTCCCTCTGTTATAAATGAATAATCGTAATAAATTTCATTAAAATCTGATCCTCAGTTTTTCAGAAATTCCACATAATGTGCAAATTCTCTTAATTTTGCACACGATTGTATTTTGTAGAGAAAGAAACAGATGAAAATATAAGGGAAAAGAATACGGTTTATGCATAGTTTACCTTTTAAATACCTAATTTTTTTTTTTGCAGTGTCTGTTGAGTGACTCATTGTGTAGCGTTATCATGGTAAAATATGATGTCTTTTCGATTGATCATTTTTAAATGTTTTAATTGGATTTCAAGATTTAGTTCAGTGAGTTACTCACATTACTTCTCTCTCTCTCTGCACGCACACACGCACACACACGCACGCACACATATTCATTACAAGCCAATTCAGAGCTCTTGCTATAGATTCTGCTTTTTTACTTCCATGCTTACAGTATCTTTTTCTTCTGGTGATGTTATATGCAACTCATTTTCATCCTTAGTAATTATACGACCCAAAAAAATTATTTTGTTTTCCGAAGAAAAAAATGGCCGTGGAAATGGTTCAGTTTGTTCCGCTCTTTCAAAACGTTCGGGACCCATATCTCAAGTTTTGATTGGAATGGAGCTGGCGCCTCCATTTCCAATCTGCCACACCACATCTACGGAAGGAATTGGAGCCTCAACAGATTTAACGTGCTATCGAAGGTGGGTCTTATTGAGTTTTGAATGGTATTCGAAGGTTGATAAGAGCCACCGTTAAGCTTTAAATCGCGAAACGCAGTCGGATTGTCAATATTTAGTCTCTCAGTAATCTCGTCAAAGATAATTCGTGGATTAGTATTCCCTATATTACGGATAAAGTTACTATTAAGGCTGTAAGGACGCCCAGAGCAAAGTTTATCGTTTAGATCAGAGGTATTTAACTTTTTATACTTTGGGGAACTCTTTGAGCTTACCGTTTTCTTGATGGAAGTCTTCGATCCATGAGCGGAAAGAATAGGGTATCAAAACTTTATCCTACTCAAATTTACAAAATTATTATTGCATCTTTATTTTATCACAATAGAAACATCTTAATAAGATAATGAATGGAAAGGTAGCTAAGGGCGTTTTTGGTTTTCTAAAATACATTCTATGTATAATAAACAAAAGCAAACAATAATTTATGTTTATAAATCATAACGAATTAATAAAAATAATAATTTTTAAGGACTTGGCTGTGATTGTTTATTATTGCAAAGTATTTTTACGTCTGGAATAATTGTAGATATCTGCAATCTTATGTCCTCTTCAGCATCCAATCTGTTTCTGTACTTTTGTTTTTGTGGCAGCGTACAAAAACAAAACTTTTGCCCATACATAGTTTGAAATTAAATGACATTAGATGCTTCACAGCTCTTTCGGTAATTTCAGGATATTCTTTTCCAATGTAAATCCAAAAATGCATAATGTCAATTTGACTAAATTTTAGTTTCAATGGAGTGTCGGTCGACATATCAATTTGAGATATACCGACTGAGCCAAACAACGGAGACTAATATGCAATTTAATGTGATTTAGATTAAAATATTTGAAGTATGTGAATTTTATGGAATTTTAGATTTTATTTTATCCGTAAAATATTTAATTATATTTATTTTCACAAGCAAACTGCCTTTAAGAATTCGATCTTTTACAAAAATTAAAATTTTATTAAAATTTTGGCGCTTTGATTAAGCAAATAGTGATTACTTGCGGAACCCCTGTCGAAGGTCCCTAGGGTTCCGCGGATCCCAGTTTGAAGACCTATGATTTAGATCAAAGCTATCATTTGAAATCAACTTAATCAATTTCCAAAAGTCCTAAGATCAGGAGCGCGATTCAATAGAAAGTCTTAAATTTTTTTTTTTTGCAGTTTCAACTCTCACTTATTTTTTAAATTCATATAAATGTAACTTTTCAAGTTCCATTTTAAACATTAACCCTTTAAGGAAATAAGACCTCAGTAGCCTAGTGGTTATAGTCGCGGACTTCTGACCAGAAGGTTTCATCAATTGGGTCGAGTCTTGAAACCACTAAAAAAACGCCATGTAGCCGGGGCTGATGCAAGCTATATTTGTCGAGGATCAAAGTGCTGCCCCTTTAGCGTGGTGTTGAAGTTTGGAGGGGGAAATGCCAGAGCTCATGTGTCATCCTCGTCACACTTTACTTTGATTCAAAATTAAGAGATCCGTCGCCAACAATCCTCGTGATGCTTCCAGTACAGTGGTTTCCAAACGTTTTTGACCCATGAACCCCTTTTTTATAGTCAAAACTTGCCCACGGACCTTCAAATGAAAAAATTACATAAATGCATAGTATAAAAATTACAAATTAAAAAAAATGCATTTGTTAAAGAAGTATTTATTGAAATTATAACTTTTGTATATATATAAAATAAAAATTTAAAAAAAATAATAATGAGAGACTTGGATGAACTTGATGAGACGTTATGAATTTATTTATGTCCGGTTCAATGATTGTGGGTAGAAACCGCAAATCCCCACGAGCATTAATTTCTAGTAGGTTTCTTTTTCTTTTTTCTGTGGTGAGGCTCATAACGATACTGAATCCTCGTTCTACCAGATAGGAAGATGGAAAAGCAGTCAGCAACTTCTGTACAGTAACCCATAATGCCGGATATAAAATTGAAATCTGTTTTTGTATCCAGAATTTGTGGTATTCTTGTTCAAACATTGGTTTAAGTTCCTCATTTGTGGATATTTCAATAATCTGCTCCTGTATTAGTTATGGATTCATCTGTATTTGGGATCTGAGTGGGTCCACGCGCAAAAGGTTTCAACACTCAGTCAGGAATATCCAAGAGAAGTATGACTTCAATTCTTTGGTTCAGGTCTGCATGAAGAGCCGTTAGGTATTGACAGTAAACAAGCAAATCTTCATCTCTATTTTGCAATTTCGAAAGATTTGGAAACTGAGAACATTCTCTTCTTCCCAAGTTGTACAGATAAAGTTTTGCAACGAATGCAGATATTACTCTTTTAGTTTTGATTAAATTTAATTGGTCACCTTGTAGTTTCAAATTAGTTTCGTTAAATTTGGCGAATAAACCAGTCATATAGGCTATGTTATTTTTTGAGTTTATTAAATTATGTCGCTAATCATTATCGTTTCTTTCCAGGAAATCCAACACTAAATCAAAGAACGAATGAAGTCCTATTTATCGTATTTTAAGAGCTTATTTTAAGCACCCACCTATACTAAAAATCAATACTAAATATAAGCGTAAAAATCGCTAATATTTTATTTGTTGTTATTTATTTCAATTTACATAATAATAAAAATAGATCACAAATTTATTATTTTATATTAAACCTTGCGAACCCCCTGATGTTGTTCAGGGACCCCCAAATCAATTTTAATTTTCTACGGACAACCTGAATGATATCGGGGATCCCTAGGGTACCGTAAGAACCACTTTGGGAACCACTGTTTTAGTGCAATTTTAATAAAACCAATCAAAATCCAATTAAATTCTTAAAAAATAAATTTAAATAAATTTTTATAAGGTTCTGCTTACTCATGGGGCATTTAGATAAATTGAAACATCAGAACAGCGGAAAGTACATGTTTTTACTATCTATGAAAAGCGGGCACAAACTTTCGCAATCACTCGATATATGATGTATACTTGTGTCATTTAGAATTGTTTTCCCTAAAATATTTGAATTTTATTTGTATAATCCGCACTTAGCAATTATTCTACATTCTATTTGAAAAGAAAAAAAATGCAGAAAATAAAAAAATAATTATCCTTCAAAAAATGCTAAATAAGTTATTTCATAGACCTTAAATGTACGTTACATTGCAACTAATCAAAAACTTATAAGCTTGAAGATAATTGAAATTAAAATAAATAAATAAGTGAGATCATGAAAACGACGTACAACATATTAATGACATTAAAATGTTTTGGGTAATTAATAAAAATAAATTACATTTTACGTTTCAGTGTAATTTATCTTTCTTTCAAAAATGGATTTCATTTTGATTCAGATTTGTTGCAATTTTCACAAAGGATTAAGCTTTTGTTGTATCGATAAAAACAATCTCTTCGAAATAATAATAAAAAAAATACTATACATTTATAACTCAGGTATAAAAATAAATAAACTTTTGATTACTTGTAACTCTAAGAAATTCAGGGTCTGTTTTTTTCGTCGCACGATACCTTAATCATCGCTAACGATTTTGAAAAATGCTTAAAAAAATCAGCATGTGGAATAATTTTTCAAAACAAAATGATTTGCATTAAAGAATTAGAGCTTTTAATTACTATGTCTCCATAAATATAAAACATGAATTCAAATAAATGAGTTAATTATAATCGAGGAAAATAATCAAGAGATAATAAATAAATGTAAGAAACCGCGTACGCCGGCATTATGTAACAAAAATCACTGCATTTTCTCATCTCGCTTTCAAATCCCGAAGTGTGAAACTCCGAATAATCTAGCCCTCCAGTCATTTTTTTTAAAAAAAGAGCACGGTATCGATAAATCCGCAATATTGCGAAGGGATTCCTCAACAAATTTTTATTCTCTCTGAGATATTACACTGATCATGTCTTTGAAGTTCAATCCTCAAAAACGTTGTAAAAAAAGCAGCAGAGAGAGGGTAACGTGTTCTCTATCTGTTCCCCCTTGTACCCCCTCTTTAACAATGGATGTTGTTCCTTTAAAGAATGCGAAGCCCGGAAGAAAAGAAGAAATAAAATATCAACTTAGAAGAGAGAAAAATAAGGAAGGAAGGAAGGAAGGAAAAAAATAAGGAACGCGTGAAGGCTTTGGGATCGTCCAAAGCAAGATACAATAATCGATGAAGTAATAGGGGGAGGGGGATTAGGAAAAGAGGGGGAGAGGAAAAAATATATGAAAGAAAAGACTTCCTCACACACTACAGACGAGGATCGATACCAAAAAATTCGGCTGAGCCCAAAGAAGGGGTTTCAGGGTTAAAAGGGGGGAGGGCGATCTTAAGAACTGGATTTCCCCCAAAGTTTATGGCAGCAACGCTGGTCATGTTCGAAGTGTAGACGGCGAAATACAATGGATAAGTAGGGAGGGTATATTTCAGATTTTATCACTGATCTGAGGCGTAAATTGAGACCGCCATTATCCATATATTTGGTTTCTCGTTGTTAGGGAAAAAGAATATTACTTATTCAGGCCGGAAGACAATAAATTAAGAAGGATGTCAGCGCTTAAGAAACGACAGGATATACGCGTTTTTAATTCCGCTGAATTTGAGCCTAAGTGCTTGTTTTCATTGGATGTCAAACAAAATAATAATAATAATTTCGTTATCAAGGAAGAATTATTTTTTAGTTCTTTTTTCGTGAAATTCTTTTGTTATTCTTCCGGAAGATATTTAACACTAGATATTTTCTCAAGATTATTTTATAGTACATTTTAATATTATGTCATTAGTTTTTCTTTAATAGTAGCTAATAAATAAGTTTAATCAGAACAACTTTTTAAGTATCAAATTAATGGTGAAAGGAGATTTAAGATACCTGTTTTTTGTAACGTGATTTGGAATCTTTCTCTGCGGTTGCCAAACCCAATTTTTTTAGATTAACCAATTAATTTAAATGCTTTTAAATCTAAACTTCAATTGTCTAATTACGTTTTAATATCATTCAATGTAAATATTAAATTCTCCCTTTAATGTTGTGTAACATATATTTTTGATTTATAATTCTTTAATTTATTTCATGTCTTATGAATCCAAATTTTCTCATGGGGACATTTCATTCCTTATTTTTGTCTAACCTTCAATTATAAAATTTGTAGCATTCATTTAAAAGATGCGAGTTTGTTATTTGTGTAATTGGGGACATGCATGCCCGCTCATTATTATTGTATTACATTTCGTATGCATTTTCCTGAATTTAAGCTACGCCCAACTTGTGTGAGGAATTAGAGTCCCGATATATATTTAACGTGATTGCGTTCCATTACACGGTCCCAACCTTTTTCAGTACGCATTCACCCCTTCCCCTTTGACTCGATTCCTTTTAGCATATCCCGTACCCTCTAGGCATCCCTCCTCCTATCTATTTCACCTGTTACAAATCCCGAAAACTTATCGAAAGTATTTACTCCACAGTTGCAACTCAACTCCTCTCATTATTTAAATCTACAGACATCATATAGTTTACTCCGACAGTTGATACGAGATCCCAATTCCAAGGGAAGAAAAAGACCCCAGAAAAATACAAACACTGATTATTAGCTTTCTTCATAGATTTTGCGAGAACGATCTCTCTCAAAAAACTCCGCAACGTGTATGTGAATCCTAGTTTAGAATTAAATAAGTTCTAGCTTACCGAATCGCTCATTTTGAGTAAGTCACTTCTTAAACATTGCATGTTGCGACGTTAGTTCGTTATTGGTTGGCTTTTGCGCTATGATTTAATTTAATGCTTAAATGAAAATAAATAAATAAACCAGCTGCAGAAAACTCGAGATTAAACAAGAGATATTATTTATTATCAATATCGAATAACCTACGCCGTTCTCTCCAGAGTTCCATTCTAACTCGCAGTCCTATTATTATAATTAAATCAATAATTCTCTAACCAAGTCCTTTGCTATTGATGTCTGAACCATCTTTGATAGTAACCACATAGAATACTGCTGTTAAGGCAATTCTGTCCAATCCTTAAGATCGTCTCAATGTTCGGGTTACCAATTCTTGACCTCTCTTGCTCTCCCCAATTTCCCCTTACTTATATATCATTATATCTGAATCACTTCATTTTATTTCGACCTGCATCTAATTTACATAAATACATTTCATTCTGGTTGGAAAAATATCGTAATTTTAAGCAGTTAAGCCACTAAAAGTTCCTGTGATTAGTGAAGAGAAAATGGCGAATAGACCAACGTCACAAGGTTCGACTCATTTTGTTGCCACTCGAATCCAGAACCACTTCTTGAGTTTTATCAAGAAACTCAACAACTGTACTTTACTCTAAATTCTAACTTGCAAATATCTACCTATTATTCTCTACCATTTATTCACACTCACTTTCAATTCTATTTCGAGAACATATTATTATCCGTAAAATCATTCGTTGCACTTCTTACATTTATCTAATTTGCTTAGACCCTGTTTCATTTGATTGGAGGGGAGTTGGAAACTCTAACTCTAGGTGGTAGTTAAGGGAAGGTTCGCGAATAGTCCAAAGTTACAAAATGACAATAGTCACTGATCAAAAAGTTTGAGGAGACCTGAAATGAAAGAATATATAATTTTACAGCGTAAATGTAGCTTATATTTGACATAAAACTACGCAAATAAATATTTCAGCATTTTTAGATAATGAAGAACTGGCAGTTATTTAACCTTATGTAATCTTTTCTCTTTTAGGGAAAAATACAAATGTAAGTTTTTTTTTTATTTAAAAAAAGAATTACAAATTCATTAGTTCTTTTTGAGCAAATAATTAGATTATTTATTTTTTGCTTGTTTTTACGATACTTTTCTTTCCCTTAACTGCTCTGGTCTGACAACCGACATTGTGAACTCCGAAGCCTTTTAATAATGATTACATTCCGACAAGTTTCGTCTGCCTATCACAGCAGTTGTAATCTCGGTAATTATCTACAATCAGCATCTGTGGCATGGCTTTAGTTGTAATGAGAAAATATGTGCAATTAACGAAATGCAACAGAAATGTTGGCACAGTTTCTAACGCGGAACGCTTATTTTCATATTAAATGAGTTTTCATCCGCGTTGTAATTAATATACTGTCGTTCGTTGTAGGACAGTAAATTAGGATGCGTCGTCAGGAAAATAGAACTTGCATGGTGTGTTACATCCGTATACATCAAGATTAAGTGTTCGTGAAAAAAAAAAAAAGGAATTACCTGATTGCACATAAGAGAAAGTAAAGTAAAATTTTAATTATTACCTTGAAATAACCGAGATATCTGGATATAATTTATTCTGCACGTTAATTGATTTTTATGCGCATAATGTTGCAGATTACAGCCATTGAGGTTGATTTGTTTGGATCAGGAAACCATAAATTGAAGTAATCTACAGAATCATTAAGTTTTAATTATGACAAAAAATAATCGAGATCGAAACTTACTTTTATTTATCATTCTTACGACTTCACTACATATTAGAGTTATCCATTTCTCCCAGCGTTTCTTGACCTTTGTATTCGCATATTTCAAGGAAAATATCATGTATTTCATCAAAATTAATAACACTTTTAAGCAGTAAGAACACATACCTATCTTCCATCGTGCAATTTTGAAAGAATACATGTAAATTTAAATTGAAAATGTCGTTATATATGCATAGTTTTCTTTTCCTGTAAATTTAAAATCTGGTCTACAATACGTAAAATCTGACAACTTATTATGTTTTGTGAAGATTCAATCTTGTTGTATATTTATGAAACACACCATGAACGTAGGGATATCGTAAAGTTTCAGTTGTTACTAAGAGATAATCGAGGTATTTGGAAAAAAAATTGTTTTGCCTATTAATTTATCCTCATGTGCATAATGTCTTCAATTACAGTTATCAGTGGCGATTTGTTTGGTTTCAGAAAACCATAGATTGAAATGATTCGCAGAAAAGAAAAGATAGAATTCAATCTGTTGAGTTCTACAATGACTGGAATACGTTGGTATGACCCATTTTGGTGAAAAATCGCGTTTTTATTTTTTGTCCTTTCTGAATAGTGCATTTTTGTGACGTGGTATTTATTATGAGTTTTCCTTCAACTGTAACTTTGGAAAACTTAAAAAGAATTTGTTCGAATTGAAAATCTCTCCCAATAACGGAGACGTGCCTTATACAGATTAGATTGGATTTAGTGAAATGTAATGAATAGAACTAAATAGATGTGAATTTTAATGGCAAGACGCTAGATTTTGTTAGTAGTTTAGTGCGTAGTAAAGATAGTGTGCGGAAATTATCAAATAAAATATCAATATTAGATCGGCGACAAGTAAGGAATTTTAGGAATAACTCCAAATGAATCAACATCGTGTTAATGATTCAAACCCGCAATTTTAATTCATTTCGGCCTCGAACTCGATAGGGTTAGTAAAACTTACAATATTCATTTTTTATAAACACTAAATCACTTGCGTTTAGGAGTAATTGCTAAAAGTAAAGTATAAGTAAAAACAAATTATTGATTATTCAAGGATCAGAATAAAATAATTTAATTATCAGCTGTGAATGAATTTTGATTGCGTATTTTTGTGATTTTGTATAAATAACCTTAGTAATGACAACCGAAGCAAAACTAACTAGATTACAATATTTTTGACTTATTAAAAATAAATTTTATTACGGATATACATAGTTTTTAACGGACATATTTAAGGTTTTTTATTAACAAATTTTAGTATTTTAAGAGTTAGAATTCTATTAAAAATAACATTCTTGTCATATAATTTGTTGTAACATTTCTCTCGTAAGGGCTTAAAGTAATTATATTTAAAAAAAACTAAAACAACTTATGAAACCTAGAAAAAAGAAATTTAAACAAAGTTAGGAATATTTCATAAGTAGAAATTATAATTAAAAACATTGAGTGTATTATTTAAAAATCTGTTTTTAAATAAAATTTCCAAACTTGTGTGAAATAAGATATCTCAAAATTATCCTCCGACAAATAAAGGCAAAATATATTTTAATCTTTGATATACATTAAATTTCTATTTATTTTAATTACTTTACAATTTTTAAGCCATCTGAATATATTGACGGTTCTGCGGTATATCTATATAAAGTGATTTACTTTATCAGAACTAACTTATCAAACAGTAATTTAATAAATATTAATGTTATAATACTTGAACATATTTTTTAAAAAATATATTAACAAATATCATTCATCAAAACTAAATGCGAATTTGATAGTCCTCTGCATTCCACATAACTAAATAAATTATTACATTTGAGAGATATTGTAGTAAAATAGAGCTTCTTTAGCCTCGCACTAAAAATGAAAATTCGTTTTCTAAGCTAAATTAATTACGACAAAGAAAACGCTTATCAGCTCCATGAAAAGTGAATAATTGAGCCAATGGTATTTTGCCAACTCGTCTCTAATTTATGAAGCAGTTAGAATTAATGATTAAGAAAATTCTAAAAATGAAGAAATAAAGCCATCAGCATATTAATCAAAATTTACCAAGATTTATATAATATCACGATAAAGCAATATTGTCTAGTCATTTTTTTGGATACGGTCCAAATTCTCTTCACATTCTAGGGAGAATATTAAAATTTATTCTTCTTAAATTATCACTTACATCCTTTCTTTAAGACCGAGAGAGTTCTTATAGTAACCATGTTTGTCTGTAGTAATTTATTCATTTTTCTTGTGCTTCCTAATATTATATTATACTCGTTTTGAAGAGACAGGAAAATACGATTTATATTCTGCGTAAAGTGAATATGTATAGAGACACTTCTTGGGTGATTGATAAACAGTTTGAAATATGTTTTGTTTTTCGACAAATCAAAGACTACTTTGGAACGTAGTTCAATCTTGTATTTACCATCAACTAACCCATGGTGACAATGAATGAAACGCAACTTATGTTGAACAGAAAAAAATTATTGAAGAGAAGGAATAAGGACTGAGGAGAAGTATTTATAAGCAGTAAGTAATTTATTACTGTAGCAAGTTAGAGAGAGAGAGAGAGAGCGGAAGTTACCAAAGAAGGGGGGGTGCTTCTTCTTCTCTGAAGGATTCTGGGTCGGATGTAGCTAGGGATACATGGACTGAAACAGGTAAGAAAACGCTGCCTCAATAGTTTTTCTCTGTTTTCGATTCGTGTAGTTAACCAATTTTATAAAACATTTTTATTCGTTTGTTTAAAACTTCAAATCAGAAATGTGCACCGTTTGGAGCAGTATAACCGGATTTGTCTTTTGCGCCATATACACCTCAAATACCACTCCCTCTTCCATTTATGAGACTTTAGGCCCTGAACTAAATTAAAATTATTGTTGTCTAAGTGAATTTCAAGCTAACTAGAGAAATATGAACAGTGAAAAGCTGCGAAATGCATCTAATATGTTGTAGTATTTTTTAAAGAAAAAATAACTGGTTAATGTGCTTTGATAGACTCATTGGTAAAGCAATGGACTCGTGATGGGAGAACGTTTTGTAATTAGTCTGTATATAGCAGGGATGATCTGTTCATTACGTTGAGGCTCAAAGATATTATGTTGGAAGAATTTAAATGTAGAGAAATAAGTACGAGCTCGGTGGTCGACTTCGTCATCTAATCATGGTTGAAACAAACGAGGCACATTGGTTGTGGTCAGTGATCCATTGCACCGGACAAATATATTTGAATTTCCCATATACTGCATATATTAAGATCATTATATAAATAATAAATACAATGTATTAAATGATGCATAAAATTTAAAGTAATTTATAGAATCACCGATTAGAATTTATTGAAGCCATTCGAATTATTAAAAATATTTTAGGCAATAAAAACTAAATTCTGATTATATAAATTGAAATCAAGTCACTTTTTTTATACATTTTCCCCCGGAACCCAATGAAAGTGACTTTTTTAAAAATTAAATGCTGAGGAATTTGCTTATTAAAAACCTAGTTGCGTAACTTTTGTGAATATTTTCTCCTAATTTTGAATCTTTTCCATATTAAGAATTAAGCCCTAAGTTTGCTGAGTAATTTTGAGACAAAATAATTATTAAAATCTTCTTTTAAAAATTCTGGTTTCACTTTATGTTTGTTATAATATGCCCTTTAAGAATTGAACTCCATAAATCTTACTCAACCAAACAAGTTAAAAATTCTAAACTGAAATATTCTGAAATTGAGTCAATTTTTTTCATAAAATAAGCCATTAAAAATTATAACAAATTAAAGATAAAAATTCTTTATTACTGGCGATTAGAAAACGATAAAAAATACGTTATCATCCAAAATATACATCAATATGGCAATCTTCATAATATTTTTAGACTTACCACATCGATAAATTTTTGTATTGCCAAACATATCCAAGTTTTAATCATGTAACTTCCAAATTATTCATATCAATCTACCATCCAAATCTTTGTAAAACTAAAATCACTGCAAGGTACCGTCTATTGCAGGAAAAACATATTTCCTTACTTGTACTCGGCGACTAATTTGTGCTCAGAGAAGCAAAATTATTCTGAAACGCATCTAATCTCGCCAAAATAAGAACACAGAAAACTATTCCAAATAAACCAATCTATTCCCGAGGAAAGTTGGCGCTGGTAGTGGAATGCGGGGCAATTATTTGGCGACTCCCTAGGCGTTGGAGAGGAGTGGTTGGGCCAACGTATCCAGGGGGGCAAGGATAATTGAGTTAGACGATCTTAACCTCGGAATATTGACTTCCTTCCATCTTGGCGCGAGCATAACTTTTTTATTCCCGACGGTGGAGCAAATCAAATGTCACGTCTCAGAGATGGGGCAAGGGAAATGGATAGCATGTTATTAGATAGGGAAAGTGGGTTGGTTTGAGTAAGGGATGTTTATGGATGGTGTAGAAGAGGTGGATTATTGTTTGAATGGTATCATACAGGAAGCCCAGAAAGAGATTGGTCAATCTTGTTTGTGGAGCTAATGAGAGGTAGAAGAAAGAAAGATGTGCGGTTTGTTCATAAATTAATCTCCCGCTGTTTCGTAGTTCAAGATGTTTTTCCGAGTGATTTGCTTTGGAGAAGAGTGGCCTTTTCTACTTTCTATTAACTGAATGGAACAAAAGTTTGCCAAATTTATTTCAAAAGAATAAGTGACAAATACTTGTACAAAACAGCAGTATAAGTATAATTTGCGCCAAGAAAAATACTAAAAGTGTTTGGTAGCAAGAAAATGTTATATTAGATTTAAAATAAGGATAGGATTTAAAAAACTTTTAGATTTAAAACAGGGATTATATTTAATCGCTTTTTTGACGATAATTGAATATACATATGTAAATTTTCGATTTTTTTTTGTTAATGTATCACTTTGTAACAACACCAGTCTCGATCAAGTGACGAGGATGATGTCTAATTTGGCGCCTCCCTCCACAAATTTTCCCACCACGCCCACAGGATGGGAGTGACTTGGAGCCTCGACAGATGTAAAGTGCATCCATTTCCACTGCACGCAAATCTTCAGTGACATCGGGATTCGAACTCACGGCTCGATGGAAGCAACCCTGGCCATGGGGTAACTGCCACCACTACTCAACTACCACGACCGCAAGAAAATGATTAAAGCCACGGTTTCGAAAAAAGTTCCAAAAAATTAATTCATTCATTTTATATTCGATAACATTTATAACATAAAGTATGCTAACCTAATATTTAGTAACGCTTATGGAAATTTAAAACAAACTGTTTTAATAAAATGCAAGAATATTAAAGGACTTTTAAATGATTTCACACGCATTCTTTATAATTCATGCCCATATATGAATAAACTGAGATAAATTTATATTTTTTTGTTCGACAAGGCAAAAACAAAAGAAAAGTTTCTATTTTATATATTTCTTATCATATTCAGTGATCAAGTGGTTTCATTTTGTCAAGTAAAATATACACGAAAAGACTTACAATACCATAGGAGTAACTTAGTGGAATGGAATCCAATTTTGTATACATAATGTATGCGTATTCTTAATCAGACTAAATCTAACCACTTATTCCGTAAGCTCTCTTCTCCAAAATAATTATGGTATTGAGACTAGAATTTTACAAACTATATGCTACGAAACGTAATTGACAAATTTCCAGAATGGCTTCTCCTTTAACTATGCTCCATTTATTTTTCTATCCCAAAGGAATGTCACAACAATGTTGATTGAGATTGCTTCAGGAATTCCAAAAGTTTTGGAACATACAAATTAATTCTCCAGAGACTAATTGAACAAATGAAGTCGAGCTGAAAGATAGCATTCTAATTTTGGTTTTGCTTCTAACTTTCCAAATTCTGTCTTCGAATACTCAGGATTACCACGACAAATGACCTGTGAGATATTCGCAAAAGTATTTGATATCACGGAACTCTTTCGCGTTGCATATGGTGGAGCGTTGGAGCTTTCTTCGAGCATTCATACGCATTGATTTCACTGCTATAACATTTTTATTAATAAATTTACTAAACAAAGGGATTCATTGGTTAAGTTTGGAATGTTTAAGACTTTCTTTATAACAGTTAAATTTCGTTAAAGAATCTTTTCCGATTCAGGAAACACAAGAGAATTCAAATAATTCAGAGAACGGAAATTTTAAACCTTTTAAGCCTAATCATAGTTCAAAGGATTCCATTCTAACAATTCCCGAAAAATATTTTACAACAGTATGCAAATGTATATAAATATTTTAATAAATCTGATTGAGTGTGTGTGTGTGAATTTCTAAAATTACTCATGTGGGGGCCCAAATTATTGTAACAAAATGCCAAATAATAGCAATTTCAGCAATTAAGATAACTATTTATTTACTTCGTTGAGTTTCTGTTCTATTTTAAAATTAATTTTGATGCTGCCAATCTGAGTGGTTTCAATTCGCAAATTATTATGTCTACGAGCAAGTTCTGTCCGTTTGGGAAGTGAAAGAAAATAATACATTCTTCATACATTTAATAATATTTATTGTACAATACAGTTTTCGTCATTACGTATGAACTCTTATCAGTGTAATGATAATAACTTATAAATACCTACTTTGAAAAATCTATCGTATTTTGATGCGAAGAACTCAAGTATACTTCTTATGACATCGTTTCTGCAATCTTGAGTTTTCGTTTCCAACAAAATATTTTTCAGGCAAATAAACAGGTGATAATCAGAGAGTGCTAGGTTTGGAGAGTTTGGCAGATTTCCCAGCCAATCTCTTCAATTTCCTGTCGAGTCGCCAATAAAACTATAATGCGGTATCATGTGCTTCTTGCTAAACATATCTGGCCTCCATTTTTTGAGAGATTTGTTTGAATCTTCCTTTTACTGACAGTATCTCTCTGGATTGAGATTTTTGTTAGGTTTCAAAACTTTTCCTAAAAGGACTTAGATTTTCGTTTTTCTTAAGGCATTGGTCATTGGACATCCCACCCCTATACAGCTTTATTTATTCAGGTTCAGGGTCGGTGTAAAAGTGGAGGAGATAGTTGGTGGTGGTCACAGTATACTCATATCTTTACGATGTTTTCGTGTGCTGTCACTTTTCATCTTCAATTATCATCTGATCTAAAAAAGAGGTTGATTTTGTTCCAAGCAAGTATAGAAGTGAATATGATGATTTAATTAAACACACATTTCTCTCTTGACACACGAAGCATCCATTCGAAATATTTATAGACCAAACCAAGTATCGATGGAAATTATATTGTATAATAAATAATATCGAATATACTATCAAGTAGAAATTATTAAAGCAAGTTGAATTGAGCATACGATTGTAAGAGAATAATGTGATTTGTTTACAGACTAAGAGCAGCTATATGCCTGGCTGAGAGTTCTCTCAGACTGAGAACTCACGGGTTTATATATTACATGAGGATATACTAGAACACTGCTCCGGAAACGTAAATAATATTCTAAAAGATTTTTGAAATTATAAGAGAAAATAGAGGAAAATGAAACAAAACTTTAACGGAACACTACGATGTTTCCAGCAGTAGGTTTTGAACGCGAGAACTCTTGTTCTGCTGATGCGAGCTTTATCTTTGTGTCATCGATGCTTGTGAGCCCTCGTGGCAATATGTAATATGTATAATTTTCTTTCATTTAACAAGCGGAAATAACTTTAATAACTTGTTCTGCAGATGCGAGCTTTATCTTTGTGTCATCGATGCTTGTGAGCCCTCGTGGCAATATGTAATATGTATAATTTTCTTTCATTTAACAAACGGAAATAACTTTAAGGTAAACCTATTAATACCTTTTGGTTTTCCCTATAGCTGCATTTCTATGATTTTTAAATATTATAGAAATCACAAATATTTTAGAAAGTACTATTCAACTTCAACATTTCATGCTTCCAAAAATAAAATGATAATACATGACTGTAAAGAAAAGTTTTCTAACTTATTTTTATAAATGTTCTCAACGACTTCGCTGAATCATTTGTGCTGGGTCTAGGATAATATAAATTTCAGAACGGAATATAACTTTAGCACGTTGCTTCGTACTTTTGAGGTACCGTGGTATGACAAAAATGGCAGAGATAAATTTGGCTTGAAAATGAATGAGTTTGATTTTCAAATAATAAAAATAGAGTGTAAAAATTTTGAATTAGAGAAATGATTTGGCGATATATTTCTACATCAATGTTTTCACATCTTATTATGAATTAATACCATTAATAATTCATTTAAAAAGACATTAATTATAGTAAAATATATTTATCCATATTTCTTGTTAGTTTTATAATAATAAATAAAGTTATTATGTGGACCCCCCACTTTGAAAGACAATACAGAGAAGATAAATGAATTTTCACATTTGCATACTAAAATAGTATTTTGGTCAACATTTTTGAATATGTGTGAATTATGTATGATACACTACATATACAAATATGTAAAATGTGTACATAATGCATGATGTTCGAATCAAATATCCTTAAATTGCAGAGGTTGTTATGCTTAACAGAACTTTAAAAAGCATAAGTAAAATGTGAAATTAGATAACAGTACTCACACATTTTTATTGAAAATTCAGTAACATTTATTCATGAAATTCTTTAACAGCCCTGAGGAAATCCAGCCAGTAGTTCAGTTCCATCCATATTAGCAATAACATTTCCGTAGTCGCGATATCAAAAACAGTGGTTATTGAGGTCATCAACATCACAGATCTTTTCTGAGCCGATTGGCTATGACTTAGTCACAAAAGAAAAAAATCCAGTAGATTGTCGTCTGGAGATTTTGGTGGCCTTCATTTGGTTGCAATTTCGATACAATCTGCCTTGGCTTAATTACACATACTGCTTCAGTTCTATGAAAAACATTATGAATATTTGATCGTGGAATAGATAATTCAGAAGCTGCTTTCCCGATCGACTTGCGAGGACTCCGAAGGAAAGTTTATCTAACATCTTCCACACGTGCGTCAGAAAGTGAACGATGGAACCTTTGGATCTTTCTGTACACTTCCAGTTTCGAGAAAAGTTTTTTTTGTCACTTTTTAATGCTTTTAGCATCGGATGGATTTCTTTTAAAAAATTTCGAAAACTTTTTCACTTTTTTATTATGAATTTATATTTTGAATACCAGAAAACAATTTATACCTTCTCTTGAGGTGACACCTTGTTTCCGTTTGTCGGTTCACAAAAAGGTTTTATCGAAAAATAAAACTTTTAACCAAAATCTAAAACTTCAGCAGCCAATTTTGTTTAACGTCGCCAATGTATCGTTAAGAGGCTTTTTTTTTTTTTTTTAAAAAAAATAACTATTTAAATTAAGTACATTTGATTCAGACACCCTGTGTGATAAATATACATGTTGAAGTGCTAATAGCTTCACTCACTTTGGCCGATTGCAAGAAATAAATTAAAGAATCAAAATATTTTGCTTGTCAGAAAATTCTACAATTTCTCTCATTGAATAAAGAAGAGCCAAGGCTTTTATTAAAAATAAAAGCTTTATATTTATGTGGGAATTTTTATGTAGTATACGTTATATTATGTCAATTAATATCAAAATAGATTCAAATTTGAATAAAATGTGATTCTCTTTGGTCACATGTTTTTTTATAGTGTATGTGTTAAGATGACTTGTTGAGCTCTGTTTCATTCAGCATTTTGAGGTACAGGAACGCATCTTAAGCGCTAAATAAGGTTTCATTGCATTTAAATTAAAATGAAGCTGCTTTAACCCTAATACTAACCCTAAAACATGTCATTAGATCACAATGTAATTCAGGAATGATGATATAAAAGCTTGTATCTATCTTCGTTCGAGTACCTTATGGCAATTATCTTTATCTCTTATTTATTATTTAGTGTTAACAGTTAGATACATTCTGTAACAAAAAAAAAAAAAAAAAAAAAAAAAAAAAAACAAAAACAAGAAGGAGTTGTCCGATTGTAATGAAATTTCGTACACAAAGACCTTTTGGACCGAACATGCAAAGGATTAAGAGTTGGGGTCCAATGAATGAAATGCAGGAGCTACAGCTCTCTCAGCAGGTGTATATAAAAAGCGGTTATCAATCTGATGGTCAGATTTTCTGTTGCATTGCGATTTAGGATACCTCTCAACGACTGAAAAAATACCTCGCCGTCATCACGAGCAACTATCAGAGTTTCAAAGAGGTCATATCATTGGATTGAAAGAGGCAGGTTGGGCAAATCGGAGAATCGCTTGTCCATGGGTCGAAGCGATGCTGCGATTAGAAGATGCTGGCAAAAAAGGGTGGACAATGGCAGATTTCAGCGTCATGATGATAGCGGTCGACCTAGGGCCACAGCAGATCGGGAGGACAGAGTGATTGTCGGATCAGCTGTCACAGCTCCTGATTTATCGTTATTAACCATCCGACGTGCAACCCGCACACGAGTGTCCACCATGACCATTCACAGAGTGGCTGATAGAGCGAAATCGACTCTCGTCCCGATCGCTACGCCACCTGCTACTCACGCTTGCATACTGTCGAGCCAGATTACAGTGGTGCTTGGTTCAATCAGGTTGGAATCATGCTGACCGAGGGCGTACAGTGTTTCGTGACGAATTTCGCTTCCAACTGACGATCATCGATGACGTGTCTGGAGACGCGTAGGGCAGCGTGCCGATCCTGCTTTCACTATTCACTGTGTACTCACCACACAGCCCTCAACCAGACATTATTGTCTAGGGTGCCTTTTCCTTTGATAGCCGGACCCCTTTGCTTGTCATTAGAAGCACACTTGCAGTACAGCGACACGTCGACGACATTCTGAGACCTGATTTGCTACCGTTCCTTTTCCAGTACCCTGGCCTAATATTTTAGCATGTCTGGGACATGATGGAAAGGTTACTGCAGTTACCAGAGAATGTTGATGACCCAGCCCAACAGTTGGTACAAATTTGGCAAGAAATATCGGAGGAAACCATCAGGGAGCTTCATCAATCTATGCCACGTCGTGTGGCACCTTGCATCCAGGCTAGAGGTGGGTCAACACCTTATTGAGCTCGCTATTTTGTAACTATGTAACTCTGAAATCAATTATTCAATTTTTCTGAATCATTTTAATCGTTTTCTATTCTGTATATAATTTTCCTATCTACCAATTTTCGTCTCCATCATACAACTCCTTTTTGGTGAGTCGGTGTTTTTTTTTTTGTTACAGAGTGTATTTGTATGTTCTTCCTCTATATTATGAAATTTCCCGATGAGGACTATTGTAAATCTCAAACTCAACTGAATCAAAAGTCATCGTATGCATCAGAGGACTTTTTTGCAAAAGTTAACTTTATGATACAAAGAGTTTACATGTGACAATTTGCAGTAGTTTGGAAAACAAAACATACAACAGTTGCGGCTGAAATTTAGATTACTGTTGAGATATTAAATTTCTACGATTTTCATTAGACATTCCTTTGAATAATTAGGTAATATGGCATTGGAGGAGTTCTAAAATATTTGAAATCTTTGAATACCACTGAGATTGTATGGTAGCTTTATGAGATATTATTTGTCGACTACATGGATTATTTGAGGCATGAAATCTCGAGGTATGTTGATAAAGGGCATTTGGGTTGTCATAAACTTCGAACATCAAACGAACTCAAAATTTTATAAACTACTTTTCCTATACTTGACCCTAGACTTCAAATTTTCTTTACAGTTAAATAAGCAAGGTAATAAATACATAAATGTACATTAAATATGTTGTAGCAAATGCGCTTTGAAATTTACATTTTTTGATATAATATTCTATAATGTGTCTTGTTTGAATACACAACATATTCAAATTATATCAACATAGCAATTTTCAATATTTTCCGCAACAGTGTTTGTGGGGGTGGGAGTTGTAGCTTAATTAGTAACACGGTGATCTAAAGACAGGATATTCATTCTAGATTCCACTGAAGACTATGTTATGAATTAGGTGAGTAAAGTGACCAGTTAAGGCATTACTTTCTTTCATGAATGTGACTCAAATTGTATGTGACCCAAAATCCCTCAAATATCTCAAGAACAGTGTTAATATTAATCAACCAACGTATAATCGAGTTATTAAATAAACGAGACTGCACAAAATTTGAATGTTACTCTAACTCTTTGAGAAGCGGAAGTTTAAAGAGTGAAATTCCTGCTTTGGTTCGCTTGGGTCATATACCATGATATGTAATTACAAAATGTCTCACAAATACTCTATTTATATTATTACTGCAGCATGAATCAAAGTGTAAAACAATCGTGTTTTTTTCAAATAATATCCATCGTATATAATATTTAAATTACAAAAAGATCGTTCTTGTACTATGCAAAAAGAACCTGATTTTATATTAAGCTGATCTCATTATTCTTACCATAGTTATCACGTATTCTTGTCGCATTTGCTTTTGTTCCAGCTCAAAATTTATTCAAATTTAATTATTCCCTTTTCGCCAGTTCAAAAATGATGTAAGTCATTATCATTTGATTTTGTTCCAGCTCAAAAGTGATTCAGCAACAGAAGTGATTCTACACAACCAATGTCAATCTTCATTTCCTTTTACAGCTCTAGAAAACATTTATTTTCTCACTTCAGTTAATTGTAAACATTCTTATTTTAGAATTTACAACTTAGAATTTTGTCATTTTTGCTCACTTTTTAAACGACGTTTAGAATAAGAAATTCAGACATCGAAATTCGTTTACAGTTCAAAAAAGGATTTTATTCATTATAACATTTCTTGCCATTTCCCGCTGGAATACACCGAGCAATTCGATTGGATCCCAGTTAAGATTCTTCAAGCGTTTTCCTCTGGTGAACAACAGCAGAAAAATCTCACAGCTAGTTTAGAGAGAGAGGAAAACTCCCCCCACTAATTTGTTCTTCACCACCTGCATCTCCCAAATCCAATAATAGAAGGGGAGAAAAAAAGAGAATTAAGTGTTCTTTAAGTCGCCCCTGTGGTGTGCAATTACCCCAACAGCAGAGAGTGAAAATGGTTTTTTCTCACCAAACGAAGAGCTCGCGAGGGTTCTCTAATGGTGAGGAATGACCGTCCCGAGATTTCAGCCTGACCTGGAAAACACGACTCTCTCAGTTAATCTCTCTCTCTCTATTAAGAGAGATGCGTTTCACTGCTGTTTGCAGGGGCGTTAAGTGTAAGGGGAATCAAAGCTAGACTCTGTATTGTGGAATATTTTTAATCGAGCTTGGCGAACAAAATGTACCGATGCAGTGTTCAATAGAGATAACACAGACGAATGAAGACTAGCCTCATGTAACAATTAGGTTGAAATTAAAATATTGTTGTCACACTTTTTCTTATGTCCATGATACCTAGTGTTCAGGCCGCAAACTTATGACCGGTGTTATATTCTTCGAGCTATGAGTTCGAGTCCCGATGTGACTGAAGACAACCGTACTATGGATCTGATATACTTTAAATTTGTTGAAGCTCCAAGTGTGGCGTGGTGGAGAAATCAGTAGAAGGATGTTCCAGATTGGATGTCTTTATAACAACCTGTTCAAGCTTAAAATTACGATGTCTGACAGCAATAGTTCTCGATTGATTCTCGCCTTTAATAAACAATCACTCAAATGTATATTTCCTAAACCAAAAAGAATTTCTAGAATATACCGCCTCTTTACATCTGATGATTCTTTAATATAATGCATATTGTCTGTTACAAGGATTATTCACAAAATATATTTGCTAGAAATATATGCTCTCTCTGTATGAATAAATTTCTATATCCATAATTATATATTATGTATAATATTAGAAATTATAAGTCAAGAGAGAGAGAGAGAGTAAATTGAAAAATAAACCGAAAGTCAGAGAAATGAATAAAAGGAGTTTAAAAAAAAATTGTAAAACCAAATTTTTTTCCGAAAAAACACAGAAAAGTGGAAAATAATATATTTAGTGTTGTAACAAGCTTTAGATCGTTAAGCTGGTTTAAAAGTTAACTAACTGCTTGCTGTTATATTATTTTTAGAGTTTGTTCTTTAATAGTGATTTTTTTTGTCATATAAACTTGTAGAATCGTTCTCTAAAGTTGTAAATTTGGTTAAATGTATTTCTATACAAAATATTTATAAACGAATATATGGAAGACTGCAAATCTCACACACACACACACAGTATGATACATTTTAATCAAAATAAAACTTTAAGCTTTTTTTCCCCTTCTAATTTACTCGCGTTTAAAGTTATTTGATTATAATTTTGTTTTTAAATTGTGAATATAACTCATTGCATAGATGTAATTCTCCAAAATATATTTTTACCTATAAAATATTCATCTAATTAATTAGCTTTTAATTTTATATAATTTCAATTGTTTCTAAATCAATCAAAACGCATTTGTAAAAAACGCATTATACAGAGAGATGTTAGAGTTGTATTACATTTTCCATTTAATTCTACTGAATATGTCTGTTTGAAGTTACATAGACTAATTACAGTTTTAATTATATACAGCGACATATGTTATAACAGATAACACATCAATCAATAACTCCCGAGACTAACATTGAAAACAACATTTTTTTTGCAAAAATTTTTTTTATTCATCAACATAACACCTTTTAATGCCTTTTAGGTGATACAATCATCCGTTCAACACGCTTTTCCAAATCTTTTTCAAAAATGTTTTATATTGCAGTAATGTGATAAACAGCTTTATGATTCATCGACTCGTTGCTGTTTTTGTTCCATCGAAAGCAATCGCGGCACCCACTTGGAAAAAACCTTTTTCATGCTCAATTTTTCATGAAGGATAGTAAATACACTTCCATATGATATCTGTGTCATCTCAGCAATCTCACGGAGCTTCACTTCACGATCTTTCATTATAATTTTTGTCACTTCACTCACATTTTCCGGTGTAACGGCTTCCACAGGTCTACCCGAGCGTTCCGCGTCATTTGTGTCGGTACGACCCCGTTTAAACTCAGCAAACCACCGACAAATCGTTGCTTTTGATGGACAAGAGTCCGGGTAACATTTTTCAATCCATTGTTTCGCTTGCACGGTGTTTTTACACATTAAAAAACAATGTTTTATCAGAACACGACACTCGGTTTTTTCCATTTTTTAAACAAACTACAAAACGACTTTACTCCAACCTCGATAACTCAGCTGTTTCTGGTCCGATGGACTTAACATTTTGACACGTTTCAAGCAAAGGTTAGTACTCTAGAAAGACCTGGTTACTGGTTTACTACGAGCGCCATCTCTGGGTTAGTCTCGGGAGTTATTGATTGATGTGTTAAAAATATTAACGACAGACATGTCTATTTGATGATGATAGTTATGTCTGATATAATGTAAGATAGACATTACCTTTCTGACGTGTCCATTACTTCCTAAAATCTGTGTTTGTACTTTTCATCTGAAACTAGTCATAATTGTCAGTCTATATTACAAAGTTAACTTCGAACCTACTGCAGTTCTTTTTTTTTTTTTTTTATCAATTTTATACTTAATTCTTACTGTTCCATTGTAGTAGCTCGTTGGTCAGGATCTTGAGCTCTACGGTCAGCTAAATCAAGAAATTTAGTGTTCGAGTTTCTGTTCCACCGAAGAACGTCGCGTGAAAGTATGTTGGCATCTGTATGTTGTATTGAACTCGTCTCCAAAGTTCTAACTTGGTGATGGGGAAATTAAGATAGAAATATTGTGCGGCTCGGTTATTCACACTTTTCTGTTCACTAACCTCTGGGGCTTTCTGGTATTTTGAATTCATATAATTACAACTGCTTGCCAACTAAATGAAACGTGAATCGGTTAATTAGAGGAAGGTAGGAAGTGTAATGAATTAAATTAGAGATAGTGACATATAATCGAAATATAATTGAAAGAAAAGAAAAGGGAGATAGAGGATAACGACGAACTAATAGATGTTGCAAATTTGAGGGATTGATTATTTATATTGAGAATAGTTGGAAGGGTAATTCCTGTACAGAATAATGTGAGTCAAATTTGCTTCAACCGAAAAGTACTTCAATCGGAACGAGTAATTTGATAAGCTAAGACTTTATTTTTTGAACATAAGCAAGGATTAACCGAGTTAAGAGGGATTCGAGAGAGAGTGATCTTGCATGTTCTTTGATAGATAACTTAGTGTGTTGTTCATCTCTAAAGTATTTTTTCAATCGGAGTTTTGAACTTATTGACTAGGATGGCTGTAGAGTTAAGCAATGAAGGAAGGTTGCTATAACAGTTCATCACAGACGTCATGCTTGTCACTTGACATGGTTAAAATTGTGAGATCTGTTGGCAATAAAAGTGCCCATGGTACCAAAGTAACATCCATTTAAAGGTTACACGAGGTATTTCTCGATGAGTCTTCTATCATTCATAATATTTTCTTTCTTTTCTTTTGTAGATCGATTTCTTTATGAGTTTTGTACTACTTTTGGTCATTTTTTTAGTTTTTAGTCACCATTAAAAATGTAAAGACACCAAAGACCTGGATCATCAGATAGCAGCACGCTGTTCATTATTTAACGCATTATTACTATTGCTTTAGCAAAAATATTAATCATTTTTCTTAATTTAAAAAAAAATATAGATTTATTAAATATTTTTATTAGTTTTGCATCCAACTTGATTCTAATTTCGCTTAATATCAGGATCTAACGCTCAATGTTTCATACATCATTTATGAGAATTTTATTACAACAAACATTTTTTTTCTTCTTTTATTTGAAACTATACAAAAAATAGTTAAATTATTTACTAGAGTAATTTTTTCTTTGGGTACTCTTCCAAGTTTCTTTCAAAGTTGTTCAAGCATTCACCCTTTCTCCTTCCCCAATTCCCAAATAATTATTTTGCACCCCAGAAAATTCTTCAGACATTGTTCAAAAATCTGAACTCTTTTATTGTAAAAATAATGCACCATTTTATGCTTCAATTATTCGCTATTTATTAAAGTAGTAAACAGCGCATTTTCAACAAAACTAATAGCTAAGGCATTTGCGAAACATATTTTATTTATAATATTTATAATTTTTGAACCAAACTATCTTGATTAAAAACAGATTAATAATTTTTTTCATTATTCACTGCATGAATGAGCATCGCTCATCTTAAAGTTATGGAAGGTTTTTTCCCTCCTCATTCTGCTGAATGATGTAAAATCTAATTACACGAAATTCCGTTTTTTGTTATATTTTACGTCCCTCTCTTAGCTTTAGTTTTTGTTCCTTTGGAAAAACATTAACTTTGAAAAGTTTTGAACTTTTTCCTCCTTTAATTTCATAAGAACGATGTCTTTAATACCTTTAAACACAAAACCTTAAATTTTTTAATGAATCAATTAAATCATACAAAAAATGAAGTAATTGATAATTCTGTTTTAAATATTAAGACTACAGGAAGGTTACGTCCGTTTGCGAAGTGAATGAAAACAATAAATTTCTCATACATTTAATAATAATACATTACAAAAAACCCCGGTATAATACACTTTCCATCATTTATTGATCTATAAAAGCTCCAGACGGATACCTGTGGAAAAAATGTGCTTGATTAGTCATCATATACACATATCTTTTTGTTCTGAACGAAAAAGAACCCTTATTGGACTGGATGATAACTCGTTAAGATTGATTGATTGAAGCAAGTGAAGAAAATTGGATTACTTACGAAAAAACATCGTAAGGAAATGGGTTATGATTGTTCATTAACGTCACAATGAGGAACAACATGAGGGCTATTGGTGACGGATCTCATAATTTTGAAGTTAGTTCGAGTGACGAGGACGACACCTGAGTTGACACATCTTTCTCCAAATGTCCTTATCGTGGGAGTTGCTTGGACCTCAACAAGATTTAACGTGAATCATTCCTGCAATACAGCGGTTGATAGTGACATCAGTGCTCGAACCTATGACTCGACGATAAATAACACTGGTCGTAAGTCCATAACCACTAGGCTAATGCGGCCACACATCGTAAGGGGTGATTAATTGGGTTTGTTAAATTCGTGCTAGAAGCAAAATGAACGCTATTGCTGACGGACCTCGTAATTTTGAGCCTCGGTCAAGTGACGAGGACGACACCTGAGCTGGCATCTCCCTCTCCTAACTTTCCCACCAAGCCAACGGGAGGCTCGACAGATTTAACGTTCATCAGAAGCGATTACATGGTGTATCTCGAGTGTCAGTAAGACTTCAAGCTAAGACTCGACAAAAACCTTCGTCTGCTAGTCTGCGACGATGATCACTAGGCTACGGCGGCTATCACATGGTGAGGAAAAAAGCATATTGTGAGTTTTACAAAGCGACAACTCCCCCTCTAAGATGAGCATGAACCTGAATAAGAGAATATGTGTGATGTGGTGGGATTTACACGGTCCAATATAGTTTGAGCTTTTGGAACTTAAAAAAAAAATCACTTACTCGGCAAATGCACGATTTAAACAAATCACTAAAAAAAAAAAAGGCCTGGTGATGCTCAATAGAAAGCACATCATACTGTATTATGAGAAAACCAGACGACATGCTGTTTTGATGACTCGTCAGAAAATCGTAGAGTTAGGCTGGAAAATTCCATTGCATCCACCATACTCTCCAGACCTATCACCCTCCAATTATCACTTGTTTCTCTCCCTGAAAAGAACTTTTTGAAAACCCAAAACTAAAGTAAACGTCAATAAAGCATTACTTGAGTTCTTTGTCTATAAATGCAAGGCATTCTTCAAGGCAATTTCATGGGTATTTACAAATTATCATTGTGTGCTGAATAAAGATCACAAGAAACGATGGAAATTATTATGCCTAGTAAATTATATTAAATATATGAAAAATGTATTATTTTATCTCACTTTTCGCAAACGGATAAAATCTTTTAGTAGAACCAATGTTTGGTGATAATTTCTGATATTGTATGAATTAGTTAAGTGGTTTATTCGAATAATTTGTTGTTTGGTTAAATTATATAAAAACCTTTCTTTGTGTCTCAAATACTACTTTTTCTTAATAGCTTAGTATCTATAATGATTTATGAGAAATTGTTATTATAACATGAAGAAAATAAAGTATTAGTGAAATATAGTTGTGTACGCAGTTAAAAATTTGTTTCTATAATAAGTTTGCACTTGTTTGCAATAATCCTTTATATTAGTTGATACAAATTACTTTTCTAACAATTGCTTAATAGTAAAAATTACTGTATGTTTACACATAAAAACATCGATACATGGAACACGATATTAATGAATATAAATTTCAGCAAAAATAAACCAATAAGAAAATAGAAACTATCATAACATTTAATCCCTAAAAACATTTTGTACTTTCAATGAGCATTAGATGAATAGCCGTGTTTAAAAAATGTTAAAAACTATATTAAAAACCCGTTTGTGATTATATTTATTTCTTCCTCCTTCCTTCTTTTACCTCATTTTTATGGTTTACTTCATTTTTATGCAGATTGTGAGCCAATATTGACCTATCCAAGGTGACATTCTTATATCAATCAAAATTTGAATAATTTTGGTTTCATTTACGCTAATTTTTAAACCTGTTCTTGCTAAATCACATTTAGCTTCATTACCACAAAAGTTTATTTTGTTGCTTTATCATCTCCTTTTTTCCCCATCATCTGAGGAAATAAACTAAACTGCAATGCTTAAAAATTCAATCTATTTGCATAAACTATCACCAAATAAAATGTTTAGAATGGGTTTTATTCTTTGCTTTGTAGCTAGCTATGATAACATTTGTTTACTCTCAAAATAAAACTTCTAGCCCAGAGCTTTCATATGGAAATATCATTCACTGAAAGAAAACGCATTACTGGAATTCTCTTGAGTAAGTCAATACATTCTTGACATTCCGCTTTTCCGAAAATCTTTTATAATGTATTAATTTCATCGAATAAATACAAGGTGTTTCGAAACATATGGGCAAACATTTAAGGAGTGATAGAAAACATCTAAAACAATTTTCACCCTACAATGCATTCTGACTACTTTTATCACCATGCCTCCTGAAATCCACGGTAGAAATGCCGATGTGTAAGAAAACTCGCGCTTTATGCTTTCCATTACAGCGCCGTCTAGCGGTTCACTGCTTGCTCTCCACCTATGCATTGCCGGATGAAAATTGCATATTTAAGTGTTTTCTATCACCCCTTAAATTTTTGCCCATGAGTTTCGAAACAACCTGTATGAAATGTAATTTCAAAATACTGTGCGTCTCCTTTTTTTTTTCTTTTCAATTTATAAAATAACATTAGTTTAAGCAGAAAAACTATTGGTTGATTTTTATAAAAATTAAAATTAAATTAAAATACTTTAGCCGTATTCTCTTCCAGTATTGAAAAAATTTAAGAAGTATTTATGCGTGATTTAACTTTGAAGAGTTTCCGAGAGGTATAAATTACCTCACTGTTTGATTAATACCATTAAAACTGTTTTCGAGAATATAACAATATTTGCGCCGTAAGTGAATTTGCTGCTAAATAATTAGTATCTATTCAATATGAGATTATTCGTATAATCAAGAAATAAATCTTATCGGTGACATAATGAAACGTAGCTCTTATCTCTCTTAATTTACATATTTTTTTTTATATATAGTGAATCTTTTAACTATTAACTTACATTTTATTCTCTCATGTTTTTCTAGAAAATCAAGACGTAGTTATAGATAGGGTGCAGAAATACTTTTTACATTACGTGATATTTTCAAATCTATAATATCCCCCACCACCATAAGAAACCTTATTCAGGCTAAAAGAAGTCTTCCTTTTAGAAACTGCTGATTATCAGCAAAAAATTATTGAATTCGATTATCGAAAGTCATTCATAAATTAGTTAACATAATTTTTGTTCAATTCCATTTTCATAATCAGTTGACTTCTGGTTTCCGGAATACTCAAAAGTCTTATCCAAGGAGACATAAACAGCAATAATTTCCGAAACAGAGTGAAAAATATCAATGACGTATTTTTGTAACAAATATTTCGAAAAATTTTGGGGAACCTTGCAACTATAGATATAACACCAAATTGGACAAAAGCAGGAAACATTTGAATCGTTAGCAAAATGATCATAACTTGAGAGTGCCCAAATTTAATTTCCATTTCCATTTACATTTCCACATTAACGATTTGGATGTATTCTAAGCGAATGGAACATTCTCATTTAATTTGATGAAAATATAAGTCTCATGGAAATCACTTCTGGAAAATACTTAATACAGACACACCGTGCAACATCACTTAGTTACAAAGAACTTGTGGAGAATACAGTTGATGATAAACAAACATTCAGAGTTTTCTTGAAGAAGAAATAAAAGAACATTTTCAGCCTTTGTTGTTTCATTTCCCAAAACGCTTCCATCAATCACAATAAAGTAACTAATATTTGGTCTTTTACTTTAGTTACTCTTTTAATTGCTTCAACAACCTTCATGCACCTAAGGAGAAACAAAAGAAGCTATGCGTTAAATATATATTTTAACGGTCCATCATTTAGATCCGATAGTATTGTTACGAACATGAGATGGCGCTTCTCTGTAGTGGTTATTTTATGAAGGAAAAGAAACATTTTCTGATACATCATCAGTCAACCAAAAGAAATTTGCGCAATAGTCTCTTGACTTTAGCAATGGATTTGGCGAAAATTTTGGCTATTGGGCTAGAAACGTAGCGACTTTGCGACAAATGGAAAGTACCCGAATGTGTTGGAAACTAGGCAAAATATCACTTACAAAGAAAGTTACGGATTTCTCGGGAATTTCCCATGTGAAGCCATGTCTGGCCGGAAAAAGTATAAATAAGCCGAGAATCTGAGAGGCAAGGAATCAGTCTGTCTGCAGAGTAAGTTTGTCTTTAGAGTCTCTGTTTGTAAGATCGATTAGGAAATCGACTGGAAGCTGTACTCACTTGGAAGTGGAGCGTGACGGATGAATTTGCGGAGAAGCAACATGTATCTGTCAATAATTGTTGGAACCTACTCTAGAAGTGCAGATTTGTTCCTAATGAGAACTAGTAATTTGGTGAATTGAACGTTGCTGATATAAGTGCGGTTGTTCTCACAAATGTGTCTTTGCTCTTGTGTTTGCGTCTCTAATCTGTACAAATGCTGTGTTTTCTATTTGTGCTGTTATTGTCCAAGCTCTGTTACCGTCTTGTCTTGAAGAATTGTGAATAAAGTGACATTTGTCGTTACCCTTCATGTTAGACTGATTTCACTCCCACACACACCCAGAAAATTTTCGTAACAATACAATAGCACAGGAATTGGTAGATCCTGACACGCATATCTATCTCAGCAAGCCAATGATTTTTATCCATGGCTTTAACTACAATAAATGAACAAATTTTAAACACCCCCCCACATATATATATATAAATGAATGTACACACACACACACACACACACACACACACACACACACACATGTGTGTGTGTGTGTTTAATTACATTAGTTTTTATGTTTTTAAGTTCGCTTTTAGATTCTTCTCAATTCCGTTTTTGGCTTTATAATAATTTTTAATAACATATTTTGCTAATGGGGAGAGTTTGGTCAACAATTTTAGATTGATCAAATTTTACAGTCTAAAGACGTTAAAAGCTTAAAAGATGTTATTTTCCAATTTCTTGCTCTTTCTTCAGATTTTCGGTTATTTTTTTAAAAAAATCAATTACTATATGTTTTCTTCATATCTGGTTTTGGTCCATATATCTTTCATTTAATTTACTTTCTTTTGAACTCATAAATTTTATAGTTAAATTTTTTTTAATGTATTATCATTCATTTTTAGTTTTCATTTTTATATTTCTATTTTTGACTTATGACTTATTTCTCAATGGTCCAGCTGTGGTTTATGCATTTTCAATAATGTTAATTTTGAATTAACTTCCTAGTTTAATTGTGATTTTTTTTTAAAAAAAATATGTTATTCAGTTATATACATATATATATACTTTTAACTTAATTGAGATAGGGTTATTAAGCAACATTTCGCTAGATAAAATGCATTAAAGGAATAATCAGGGACATTCGCATGAAAAAGTTTCAAGTTAAAATTTTCAAAGGAGTGTTAATAAAATTTTTTAAGTTTTAAATATTTTTATTTTTCGATTTTACAATAATACTATTTACAATCAAAATTTGGATATTTTCCCCCAAAAGAGGTTTGATTGTACTATGCACAAATGTTTCTAAATATCATTTTTTCCCCGTAATTTTATAAATCTTTATTCAATTATATATTACCCACAGTATTTTAATTATGTAAAGGGTTTAGTTCCTTTATTTGATAATAAACTATTTATAAAAGAATTGTTCCTCAAATTCTTAAATTAAATAAGTTACAATATATTTTTACGCAATCCAAATAAAACCATAGCTTATTTTAAGAGAATATAAATTAAATCAAAAGCTGATAAAACCAATAAGCGTTAGTATATGGCTCACAGTATGCAGCAAAACATAAGATAATTATTTGTCTTCAAAAAGAAAAAAAAAACATTTATTATTCATTTAATTCTTCAAAATACATTTTCAAACTCACGTCAAGTATTTACAAGCATAGTATGTAATTATAATAATTTAAAATGCAAGGAAATTAACAATTAGGAATCCCATTCAGTTGAAAGAATATGCAAAATATTAGAAATTTCAATTCATACCTGTACCATTTAAATATCTAATAGACGAAGTGTCGCTAGAATTTCGCAACTTTTCTCATAATGAAGGATTGTATATAGAATTTTCTATATTCTAAAGTGAATGGATCTTCTTTGGAGCAATAAAAAGCAATAACAGAAACATGGAATTACGTATTCTTACCTAGAAAGAAGAATATAGACATGTTATAATATATAAATATTATATAAAACATTCATTTTTCATTCGTTTCTGATCATAGTAACAAATAAATCATACATAATATAACACTTACGTTGGTAGAATTATAATTAAATTTTTTTCATCAACAATTAGTAAGATAACGAAGTATTACTCATACAGACGCTTAGTTATTTATATGCTTAACGCAAAAAAAATCTCTAACAGAAGATAAAGTAGCCAGAATATTTCACATAAGATTTTGCAGGCTTTGACTTCGTTTATTGTTACGCATTTAGTTAGATCGTTTTTCGCCTCGAGACATGATAAAGTGTTTTATACATTATTTATGTAGCTAAATTTTATTTTGGCCAAAACAGGTGGAGAAAGTTTCTTTTCACTTTCCTCTTTTGTTTAATAAGAAGATGTTGAGATCGGTATGTTGCATTTATTCTCATGCTTTTATTTAACTTGCTAAGTTCATATATGCAAAAAAAAATTGTTTTCCGTTCAAAATTTGTACTCGAATTTCAACCTTCTTTCTATAATCCGATGGAGCTGAAATTTTGCATACGAGTGTAACGTCGACTACAATGTAACACGCAGTGACGGATTTAGGAAAGGAAGGAGAATCCTGGGAGTGCGGTCATTGCATGTGATATTTTCCTATTCGGTTGCATTTTTGCATACATCATAGCTCATGTAATTGTTTTTCAATCTTAAATTTCCCCATAATATAACGAATTGTATATATATATATATATGTGTGTGTGTGTGTGTGTAGGATTTTCCAGCTAATTATAAAAGTATTAATTCAACCAGTTACTCATTTACTCGATAGAGGGCACCACGAATCAGTATCATGTGATAGCTCACGCAGCTCCCCCTATTCTTGAACAAAAGTGACAGACGCTTAGTTCTCTCTCTCGCTCTCTTCTCCCGATGAACTCCGAACATCAGCAAGCGTTCCAATGCCCATTGCCGATACACGGCAAAGTTGGATAGCCATCTATTTTTCTCCGAAGAATTGGTTCTTTTAGTCGAAATAATCTGTATATAGTAGTTTTGTAAATATTACTACTTCATCTCGCCTACTCAAGAACAAAAGTAGTGAACGAACTTCAAGCCGTCTCACTGAATTGATAAATAGTTCGAAGTCATCATGGAACCCGGTAATGGAATTACTCTCCTAGACAAACCAGCCCTTTAGTGGCCAAGTAAGTGGAGTCAGTCGGGATGTACAGTCCCTCCCCGATCTAAACACACACACACACACACACACACACACACACACACACATATTATTTTATCAATTTTTATCAATCACTTGATTTTAAATAAATTCAAGTTTTTATTTAAAGATGAGCTAAAAGGTATTTTGGCTCCCATCACCGGCCATTTTGGCTTCGTGAACATAATGTTAATCCAATGGAATTTCGAATACCATTCTCAAATCTTGACTATTTAACATATTTGAATGGAATGAAGTGCTTTTGAAAGGGTAAGAAGAAAAAAAAAGGTTTCTGCGGAATTACATTTTTTCTTCCGATTTTTGAAAATATTTTTATGCCTAATTTAACAATTTGTTGGTGGTTTTTCTGTTCTTTAAGAAACATTTTAAAACATTTTCAAAATCGAAGGGAAAATGTGATTCCCCAGAAGTCTTCATTATTTTTTACTCTTTCAGAAGCAAATTTATTGCATTCAAATAGACCAAATAGTAAAAATTTCAGAATGGTAGTCGAAACTCCATAGGATTAACATTGCGTCCACGAAATCAAAATGGCCTGAAAATGGGAGCCTTAAAATAATTTAAATGTAAAATAATATATAATATATAAAAGCTTGAGGCATTGATACACCTTTTAATCTCATATAAAATTGTGAAAAGCTGTGGTACTTTATTTATCGGTAATTATTTTGGTATCCAAGTAAGGAATCTCAAACGCTTATAAATTATGAATTATTCAACATTTAAAAAATAATTTTTCTTTACTTTTTATTCCATCTTTAATTAAAATTTGTTCTAAAAATATTTTTACTTATATTTTTATACTAAAATTTAGGCAAAAGCTTAGATAGTCACACTATAATTTCTTAATTTCGCATTGGAAAGGGGGAATAACTCGCGAGTCTCAATTTATCCTCCCTCCGACACCCTCAATGGAGCACATATCATTCTCTGACATTTAAATGCAACTTTGCATCGTTAGTGATGTCGTTTATTCCTCTTAAGCCGGGAAGTTCGCGACGAAGAATATGTAAACTACCTGTGATGGGAGTCGTAAAGGTGTTGCTGCATGAAATGTGGGGAGCGTCGCCTCCTTTAACGCACTCACAGAGCAGAAATATCGCGGCGAGTTCTAAAGACTTTTTGAAAATTGTTTTCTAAGCGTATCCAATCGCTCGGATACTGTAAAAATACAAAAAAAAAGTTTCTTAGAGCTTAATGATTTCGAAAGTTATTTAACGATCTTTAAATTGGTTTATGGAGTCATTTTTAGAATTAAAAATATGTTGACTTCTTTTGGATTTCTCAACAATAATTAATAATAACTTTTCGGAGAGAGTAAAAATTACTTAATGTAGAAATACTTCGTCACTTTTAATTAAAATATCCCTGAGAATATTGTGGTATTCCGTTCCATTGAAATTTTTAGACGGAAATGTTTAATTTTCTGAATATTTTTGGACATCTTATTGTGTAATAGACTTTAACACTTATTTTGTTTCTGATTCATATTTTCAATTAGTTTCATATATCACGATATCATATGCGTGTTAAAATCAGAAAAGATAAGAAATTTTTTTAAAAAAAATTTAATTATTGGTATATTTTTGTCCGAAAATTTACTTTAATCTTTTCTCACCAAATATTGGTTTGAATCGGATGACGAAATCGCCTCGGTCGCCTAGTGTTTCCAGTCGCTAGCTTTTTGATCACAAAATGTATATCGTGGCCACGGTAGCCTAGTGCTATGGTCGCAGAATCATGGCTTGTGGATTTCGTACAGTATTGTGTTTGAGCCTTGATGCGAAAAAAGATCCTCCAGATAGCCGTGGCAGATGCACGAAAAATCTCTCTAGGTTCAAAGTCCTCTAATTGGCATGGTGTGGAAGTTAGAAGGAGGAGGCAGCTCAGGTGTCATCTTCGTCACTTAACAGAGGTTCAAAATTACGAAATCCGTCTCCAACATCTCACGTATTTCTTCTAGAGTGTCGTTAATTAAACCCAACCGTTCCATAACAATTTTTAGACTGAAATTTTTAATTTTCTGAATATTTTTGGGAATCTTAATGTGTTATCGACTTTAACACTTAATTGGTTCACGATTTGGGGTATTTTCAATTAATTTTTATATCGTGATATTATATGCATGATAAAATCGAGAAAAGACAAACTATTTGAAAAAAAAAATAGTTATTAGTAAACTGCTGTTTGTAGAAAATGCAACACCATGAAGGAATCATCAGAATCAAATGAAATTCGCAGCAAATGTCAATTATAGGATATTATGCAAATTAATAAAGTTTCAGAGCCATCGCGCGTGCGCGGCGCGCGCAGCGCCCTCTGAATTGATGCTGAAAGCGTATAAATAAAGTGCTGTAGCGGGACGTTGAAAAAAGTCTATGATTATTTGTTAGTGGCAAACGTTTAGTGAGACCTGAGTATGCCTCCACGACGGAAGAATAAGAAATTCAAGCAACTTACGGAGTTTGAACGAGGGAGGATAATCAGCCTTCGAGAAGGAGGATTTTCCTATCGCGCAATAGCAGCTCGTATGCAGCGGAACAGTTCCACAGTGATGCGAGTTTGGAAGCAGTGGACCGACGAGCACCGAACAACTCGAAAAACAGGCACTGGACGACAGAAGGTGACGTCAGAGCGCGATGATCGACACCTGCTCCGCATGGCGGTGAATGATCGCACAGCTTCCTCCAGGCAGCTGGCAGCACGTTGGTCTACTGCTACAGGTGTACAATTGTCGGCTTCGTCAATTCGTCGTCGTCTGCTGCGCCGTGGATTGCGTGCAAGGGTGCCTTTATACAGGATTCCCCTCACGGCGAATCATCGACGGCTGCGTCGGCAGTGGGCTCTTGAGCACAGAGACAGGCGAGCTGATTGGCACCAAGTTGTCTTTTCAGATGAATCACGCTTCAATTTGTGGACCCATGATGGCCGTGTTCGTGTTAGACGTTATGCCGGTCAACGCTGCCTTCCTGAGTGTATTATTGAACGACATAGTGGTCGAACACCCGGAGTTATGGTCTGGGGTGCGATTTCGTATCATGGACGATCCAATTTGATACGAATTGAGGGTAATCTCAATAGCAACAGGTACGTCCGTGAAGTGCTACAGCCCGAAGTCGTTCCTTTCCTTCAAGGCATCCCTGGAGCTATCTTTCAGCAGGATAATGCACGCCCACATGTTGCGCGGACTGTTCGAGACTTCTGTTCAGCACAACGCATGCAACTTCTTCCTTGGCCTGCTTATTCACCGGATATGTCGCCTATTGAGCACGTGTGGGATATGGTTGGTCGGCGTCTCGCTCGTGATCCGCGTCCTGCAGTTTCCAAAGACGAACTTTGGTTGCGCATACAAGCGATATGGAATTCTCTTCCTCAAGCAGATATTCAACATCTGTTTGACTCCATGCCACGTCGTATAGCAGCACTTATTGCAGCGCATGGTGGCTGCACCAAATACTGATTTCGGACGCTTAATTTGTTTCTTTTGTTTTGAAAATTTCATCATTTATTTGTATCAGTACAAGTCGTTTCTGCATTAAATTTCATTTGATTCTGATGATTCTTTCATGGTGTTGCATTTTCTACAAACAGCAGTATATATTTTCCCCTGAATAATTACTTTAATCTTAAACTCCTCAAATACTCGTATCAGTTTGAATTTCATTACTAGATACATACATAGATCACTGAGGTGGTTCAGTGTTTCCAGTCCCTAGCTCTTTGACCACTATATGTATATCAAACTACAATACATGTTCGAGTACTGATTCCCCTAAAGATCTATCACGTGGAATAAGGAGTGTTTTTGCTTTGTAACATTAAATGCACCATGAATGGTAAAATGATTGGTTGTAAGCCTTCGATATGAAAATTCACATATAATGTTACCGCTTTATTCACATTTCATTTCATGGGCGACTTTTCCTTTTAAATAATACCATCATTTTTTCATAACTTATTTATGTTTTTATTTGTTAAATTTGATAAACACGTGACGCCTAGCGTTATTTGACCGAGAGAAATATTTACGTATTCGATTCTAAAATCTAACGCACGTTCACATTCTACGTAATTATGTTAGTTTGTGGTACACTTCTGCAAAGACTGCTTCGAAGTAAGTTCAACCAAAAATAGTTGTGAATTGAAATTTCAGAGAAGTGCCTAATATTTCAAATTACAAATATCGTTTTAGTGGAAAGAAATGGTAAAAAAAATCTATAAATATCGCTCATAGCTAATTTATATATTGCGTTTTAGGGTGTTACTCCGATACCGTTACATTAGTGTTTCCGTTTACCCAGAAAAATGACAAACAATGAAGACACCAACTACTTAGAAGAAATAAATAACATAAGCAAAGAGTTTTCGGGAAGTGATGAAGATGAACTTTCTGAAAGTGAAGATATACTATTTGGAAATAACAAGGATCTATTAGAGAGTGAGTTTGAGCCTACGGTTACCGACGATGAGGAAGAAAATATTATGAATAACCGTGGAGTACGAAAAAGAATAAGATCTTAAGCTCTGAAGAAGAGAATGAAAATAAAATGATCAACACAATTCATTTGATGGAATCGTATGGTAAAAAAACGCAAATAGGTGCTTCTCTTGGAAGAGTAGTACTTCGTAACATTTTCAGGGAAGAACCAGATTCAACGGGAAATGAAACACGCAATATTATGCAGAATTAGACGAAGACTGCATTATTGTTGATTATCGACAACCCCATTAGAAAACATGTAAGAATATGAACAATAGAAGAAGAAAATTGAGTTTTAGAAACTGAATGGAGTTTGTTTTGAGAGATATTCAATGCACTCGATGCGATTTTATATGCCCTCCTCATGATGTACATGAAGCAAATAGTTCAAAAGTTTCTTTCATTTTTTTTGGAATAAAACATCGAGCCTTAAATGCTTTTTTCAAAAATCATGAGCAGAAATTGTTTTATTAAAATTCTCAGGTTTTGGTTAATATTTTCTTACAAAAATCACTACTTTCCCATTTGAGGAGAAAAAATAAAGATCTTATGTAAAAACCGGTCATTTGACAGGTTGCGGTATAAATATGTATATATTAAATATCTATAAATTTAGTGATAAAGGAAACTATACCGTGTTGTTACATAGGAATCAGAAGAATGTGATGCTAACTCGAGTGACATTCTCGTCCCTCGACTATAGTTCAAAAATACGAGGCTCGCCAGTAGCAATTACTTTTTTTTCTTTTTGATATTGATTCAAAATTTACAAATATGCATCTTTTGTATTTCACAGTTATAAGATATCTATCGAAAAGTGTTGGAAATCATTTTCGAAAATATATTGAAACATTTCATACCGAACTTGCAATATTTAAAAAAAAAAGAAAAGTTGGCGTGGTTTGGAGGTTAAGATAATGGATTACTAGTTCAGGTGTTGTTCTCCTCACTTGACCGTGGATTGAAAATTGAGGTCCTTCACTAGTAACCCTCTTGATGTCTTTAGTGAGACGCAAATAAACAAACAATCACTCAGTTCAGCCTGTAAATTAAGTTTCCGTGAAACGTATAAATAAAGGGATAATCGACAGTACCCCATAAAATCGCTCTCAATCAAGGTATAAATAAACACAAGTATATTTAAATGTTTTGAAGCACTTTCCCGCCAGAATTCGTCACTCTCATCCAGAATATATGTATGAAAAAAAAATTGAAGTTAATTGCATGATAATGCACTTAGTCACAACCTACGTATTATGAGTATATTTTTAGCAAAGTATAACGCTTGTGTGTTAAATAATCACCCCGTTTTCTTCTGCATAAGCAATCTGTGGCTTCTCTTTTTTTCCCCGTAAAACTCAAATTGGAGTTAAAATAGTGTCTTTTTGATGATATTTCGACTGTACAAACACCTTCGACGCGTACTTAAGAGACATTTCTGCAAAGGGAACTGGAACAGGCATTCGAATCGCTAGTAAGTCGTTCAAACAAGTGTATTGAAGTCTAAGCGACTTATTGTAAATAAATAAATCGAAATAATTTATAATTTCTTGATTTTTTACAGTTCCAGTTTTAAAAAGTCTTTCATACACTGCATGCTCGATTGCTTTTTCCAGTTTTATTTAATAAAACTATTTCTGGTAGTATGCAGATTACTTAATTTAACTTAAAAACGTGTTTTGAAGAACATTATTTATATTGAGAAAACACTAATGTTAATGCTCTCCATAAAACCTTCCGCTTAAATAATGCTTTCAAATTTTTGATCAGAGAGAAAATGTTTAATTTTTGAAACGTTAAAGCGATCCATTCTACCACAGTACTGAAAATACAGGAATTAAGTGTTCTATAAATCTCACTTAAATTGACTATTCTAACTATATTAACGCCTAATAAAACAGAAAAATCAGTACATTTCAATTAAGTCTTCCGCAGGGAGTTTCGGGAAAAGCGTGTTATATTTTTACTGTCTTCTACAGTCATTAAATCTTCGGAGATGGTAATCAAATTAAGACGTTATTGCTGTCCCTCTGAGTCAACGCAAAAGTTTGGGATGTTGTAATTTGATTGCGCTTCGTGGAAAAGTTACAGTTTTAGCAAATTATCTTTCAACATCGCTTAGCGTTAACCGAGAACAATGTTTTAAACATTTCCATAAAGTTTTGCGGTATGATGTTGCTTTTCGTACGAATGTATAATGATGTTTCATCTCATGATAACTGTATCTCTGTTACAACACAGTTCACATTTATTCGAAAGAGGTAATCAAAAGAGAATCTAAGCCATTCATAAAAAAGTAAGTCAAATTAAATATTAATAACTGTAATATATCACCACAATGCTTTGCAACATCATTTCGTATGTTGTTAGAGATATTTTCCAAATAATGGAATTGATTTTGTATTTAAAACCATATGTATATTCATATCTGAAAAATATATTCTAAGCGGATAAGATTTACAGAAGCACATAAGCTTCGCGGATTTTAATTTTTTTTTATCAGGATAGTCTGTTACAGCTTTACTTCGTTTGCTCCTTCCCCGTGATACCTTTAAATTAAGATAAACAAAATAAAATAAGAAGGATTTGTTCTTTTCAAAATGAGCTATTTTTTTTTTAATTTACAGAAGTTAAATTTAAAAGTAGTGGTGGTTTAAAAAGATTTTTCCTAGATAAGTTTTAATGAGAGGAATCAAAATTTAGATGTTTTGCTCATTGGCTGCTGGTGAGAGGAGTGTGGATGTCAAAAGCTCTATTTCTATTGGTCGGATAGACTGTGGAGAAGTTCTGATGAAATTGAATTAAAAGAATTTTATTTGAGAGACAGAAAAATTAAATCTTAAACATTATTGAAAAGGGATAAGTAAAACCGTTTTCAAAAGGGTCAATCTGGATCCAAAATTAGTTTGATGCTCGTTTTTTCCTGATTTAGAAAATATGATCATGCAATGATAAAAATTTTTGAGCTTTCCAGAAGTATCGTTTGTGTGGGACATTTTATAAGTTACGTCGAAAAGATTTGAGAAGAGATTGAAAAAATTACAGAGTCCTTTGATTGCTTCAAAACTTTCATGTTGATTATTACTTTGATTTGAATTTTTAAAATGGTTTGGTTGCGGATTTTCAGAAAGAGCTTTTCGATACCTGATTCAAATCTCCCTGAAGGTGGCTGCATCTGTTAGGTCCTTTAGTAGCATTTGCATAAAAAAGTTCTTTGGTGACCGGTTTTTAGAAATTTGGTTATTTTTTGCTACGACTTCTCCTTTTTCGGCTTGGATTGGGAGTCTTGGACTGCATTTTCCTGGAAGAGCTATGCGATTCTCCCCAGTTTCCAAAAATGGAGCTACTTATTCATTTATTCATACAGTGGAGCCTCACTAAACGAAGACCTCTCATAACGAGTAATTCGTATAACAAGCAAAACAAATAGAAAACGTCGCTCGTTTAACAAGCGTCGTTTCACATAACAAGCGTCGTTTCACATAACAAGCGACGAGGAGAGGAGAAATCCGGATTGTGCGTTAGTCACATCAGTCCGTGTTTAGCACTTGTTTCTCCTTTTTTAGCACTCGTCCGTTTTCAGCACTCTTTAGTTTCTTTAGCATCATGCTATTTCAATTTTTTTTGTTAGCTCGAATGTAACGCTGCACCAAAACCTTTTATGAATATAGTTAGAAAAAAATTATAAATTCAAAACGATCCAATCAGTGTACATAAAAGAGAATTCCAAGAAAACATAATTTAGTCAGGTAAACATTTATTTGAAATAATTAATAACGCACGTTACATTCAAGGCAATAAAATTAAGTAACGAAAAACAAATTAGGTATCATTAGGAAAGTAACAAGAAGGTTGTTACATTCCATTACCTAGAAAACGAATTTTGAAAGCGTCATTATTTTAACGCGAAATGGTTAGTCAAAATGAATCACATTATATTTGGACTAATACGGTAGTAATGAAATTTCATTGATGCTGAATTATATATCTGTAAATTCTGTCGCTTGCGATCACAATTAAAAGGCAGAATTATGTATTTGCAATTACTGTCGCTAGGGATCAGCTTCCTGTGGAGCGTGTAGTCAAATATGTGATGTATTTGGCAAAGATTATGGATCTAGAGGTTGGTAACAATTATATCGATGGGCTTGAGGAAGAGCACAACCCAGAGAACCCAAAGGTTCATAGAGTTACATTGTTTTTTTTCGGCATTGTTTTGTGGTGGCGGGTTTGCCAAAGAAGGAGATAACAGAGCAAACCATCAATCTTTTGGCGCAATGAAAGTGATTCTGAAAGCATGAGAAATAGTTGCATCGAACATTGGGAAGTTTCACCTTATAAGGCCATAGTTATGTACTCTACAAATTTATTTAATGATAAATGGTGTACAGTCTTTTCTCCAAAGTTTGAAGCATCTGCAGAAACATACATTTCTAGATAGCTTTCTAGCGAAAAATACCTAGGTATGTATCATTAATAATAAACTAATTATTTGTGTTTTTTGTTTGTTTTCTGTAAATAAAATTCCCATTCCAAATCGCTCATTATACTATAAAAGAAAAGACGAGAGAAGATTCCTTCTCCAGAACAATGTATGTAAGAATTTCTTTGAATAATCGTTATACATAAGGTCTTTTGAATATTGTTTTCGGCACGGAATGCATTACCGTATTTTACATTAATTTATATGAGAAAAATTATTTCGCTTAATGAATGTTCCTCATGACGAGTAAGAAGCAGAAACTAATTATGCTTATTGAGCAAGGTTCACTGTAGTTTATTTCAATTCAATTATTCTTCCTTTATCTGTGTTCATTTCAATTCAGATTTATTTTGATTCTTCAGCTTATGTAACAATTATCTTCTATTATTTATTTTATCATGGTAAGTTCTAAGTATCAAATTTCAGTAAAAATAGTTTATTATGCTATTTTAAATGTTTTTATTTATAATAAGTAGTAATGAAATTTCATTGGTGCAGATTTATGTGTCTGTAGTTATTCCAATGAGCAATTTTTCAAATAAAACTAAATTTCTTCAAACACATTAAATCTCATGATTTTCAAGGGATTTTTTTGTCCGTATTCTTATAATATAATTTAAAATAAAAAAAATTCAAAAATGGCTTCCATGTCCCATTTAATCCAATTTGGAATACAATGCTTTAATCCATATCTGAAACCTTCAAATTTTGTAACGCCTCTGAAATCACATAGCATGAACAAAAACAATTTGGTATAAAATATTTCTTAAAAATAATGTTGAAAAAAAGACATATGACTACACGCATTTAATGTTATCCATCAGTAGAATAATTCCAATGACGCATTCACAGTGGAACGAGCTGTATAGGTTCCCAGGAGCAAAAATGAACGGGAGGGCACGTCGGCCATATGGCAGACGATTGTGCTAGGACTTCCGGCGCAACAATTGATCGACCCGGAGATCCCCGGATCAAGGGATACCAGGTACCTCATCAGATCAAGATTAATGGTAGGCGAGCAGAACAAAACCATTCCCTTTTTAAAGAGATTGGGGTTCCTGTTGAGGTGTTGGACAAACGATTTTTAAATTGGGGATTGATGATTCGTGGACTGTGAATGTTAGCACTGACTGAGAAGTATTCATACGATGTAGATGTAGAATTTGTACTTTTAGTAGGGGTAGAGTATATTATAGGGTAGAGTACATACTTGATATATTGGATTATATACATATTTAATGAAAATTTTATATTATTCTGATATTGATCCAAACATTACTAAGCAAAAGTTGTTTTATTTAACTGGCAACAATTAGTGCATTTTTTGAAGACATTTAGGTAATTAAACAATTTTCAGTCGCTTGCAAAAGACACTTTCAAAATACTTGCAAATTATTATCCTCAAATTTTATGCAATTTCACATAGTATGTTTTAGCCACCAAAGAAACTATTGTTTCAGTCAACCACAAAAGTCGTACCTGATCACTTTTCTAAATGTTATCGTAAACATTCTTGCGTATGTGCTTGATACCTTCTTTCACCAGTAGTGAAACGATTTTTTTTAAAAATATATCTTAAAAAATTCTTCTGATGTTTAATTATTGGATTAAGATAAAAGATGTATAAAAATTAAGTATTTTATTTACCTATCAATTGTTGTATTACTTTAATCATACGTATTCAGGGATTAAGAAATAACTGAAAATGAATTATACTATTCAGAATTTTAAGACAGTTGTATGACAGTCATTTTCCCCCCCTACAAGTTTTTCGAACTACTTCCTTTTAATTTGGTTTCCCTCTTGGAATGTTTTGGGGTCGAATGATTTTAACATTGATTTTCCATTGTTACCCAACACAGGAGCTTTTGTAATAGATCACGTAATATAATAAATTCAATTAAAACAAACTCTATTTAATGCGTCGCAAAGAAAATAGTACCATTGTTGGTGAAATCAGTTCCTCACAACGAGCATTGAATAATCACGCATAAAAATCATCCAAAATCCCTAGTCCGTCATTAAAAATCGTTTCAAGTTCTAGACATTTTATGCTATTTTCCATGTAACTAAACACAACATATGCAAATTAAGGCAGCGTATTAATTAATTTCTTAATCCTATAATAGCATGCTTGTTAAAGGGAAGGATTAAAAAAGTGCCTATTTTTGAAAGTAGATGGCGCGTTGCTGAGGCTAATTGGTATTACCATTTGTGTTTCCGTTTATTATTCGACTTTAAGATATAGTTGACGCTGATTCATTTGTTAGTTTTGATTCGGTAGCAATTTGCCGACTAATTAAGATTTGATTATAGCTACGTCGAGTTATCATCTTCATTTCGTGTTGAACTGTCACCATCTATGAGACTCGGATTCGTTATTAAATCATATCCACTTTTAAAATAATGAGCTGCTTCTGTCGAATCTGCTCCAAAGATGGTAGAGATGAATGGAAAAGTTATGGTGACGATTTTTTTTTGGGATGCGAAAAACGTCATACTTTTGGATTTCTTAAGGGAAAAAAAGCATTCAATGAATAATTTTACAGGCAGTTGTTACCCATTTCCAATTCCCATTCGTAACACGGGTGATTTTTTTAAGGTAGACTTTTAAATACGTAGAAAAAATATGTACCGTTTCAAGAAGATCCAGTGGCCACGAAAGCCTAGTGGTCATGGTCACGGCTCGTGGACGGAGGATTTCGTCGAGTCGTGGGTTCGAGGCTTGATATCCTGAAAGACCCACTGTGTAACCGGGGCTGGTGCACGTTAAATCTGTAGAGGCTCAAAGTCCTCAGATGGCGTAATGTGGAATTTAGGAGAATGAGGGGCCTCTCCAGGTGTTCTCCTCGTTACTTGATTGAGATTCAAAATGACGAGGTCCGTGACCAATAGAACTCGTGTTGTTTGTAGTACCACATTAATAAAGCCAATCAACCAGGAAGATTACACATTTAAGATGTATTTATTCATTTAATAATACCAAATTTAGTAATTAGTAGTTTTGATTGCATCATGCATCTATAATTCATTGCGAGAAATAATTTAATTTCTCAAATTCTTTTATATTCATTATAACTAGCTTCCTTTCTTAACACACAAATAAACTTTAAACGTTATTTAAATAAATAAAAATTAATTTCGACACAAAAAATGTTATTTGGAAAAAACGGAAACATTTATGTAATTTTTGAGAAAAATATTTCTTAAATTGATTTGACTGCTCGTATATAATTACGAAGTATATTGCTTAGTTGCTTTCGAAGGGTTCCCTTCTGTTACTATTTTTTCATAAAAAAAATTTATCAAAAGTTCCTTATCACAAATCGCATGATGTTCAATTCAAATTTTCTCGTTTCACTAATAAATATTATTAACTGGACTCTAAATAATCCTGTTTTGTGATTGTGAAACATATAGTGCTAGAGAACGTATAAAAATGTATTTTTAGACATGAAATGATGCTTAAACTTCAAGTATCATCTCATATCATATCTTTAAACAACGTAAAGAAGAAAATTATATATATATATATATATATATATATATA
>BMAW01058098.1:127723-150205 GCA_019974015.1 Nephila pilipes | reverse complement strand
TATATATATATATATATATATATATATATAATTTTAAGAAAACGACACTTCTAAGTGGTAAAAGAGTAAGAAACGATCTTAAAAAACTTTCTTTAGCCAGTAAGGAATTAAATAAAAGTGTACTAAAAATAACAATTTATCATCACCGTCAAAAGTAAAAGAAAAGGAAGAGTTTTCAATCTAGCTAATAATATGTGACTAAAAACTAAAGGGTAGTGCTCGATCATAAGTTAGATACTCAGACAGCTGGAGGGTGCACAACACTTTAGTTTTTTAACCTAAAAGTAAAACTGAATTGAAGAAATTTTCCCTTTTCTTATTTGTGATGATGATACATTGTTGTACTGTAAACTCAGATTTGAACCAATTTCTTACTGGCCGAAAATGTTTTTTTTTACTTTTTAGTTCTTCTTTGCCACATAGAAGTATTGGATTATCCATATATATATATATATATATATATATATATTATTTTGTACTTTTATTTTATTTTGTACTTTTGGGATTTTCATACATATTTTAGCAAAATTAAAATTTTTTGTTTGTTTGTTTGTTGGTTCATTATTGAATATTCTATTGTCATCTAAACTCAAATTGTGTGCAAAATTTCAATGTTCTAGTTTATCGAGAAAAGTTTGAACCTTTAGTGAAAATATTGGTGTCAAAATGATGCACAGTGCAAGTAATAAAAGCGTTGGTAGACAACATTAGAATATGTTTGAATTTATTCAAACTAACACTGGTTATCATAAATTAAGGAAAAATCACAAAAATAGCGATAACTCTTTCAAAAGTAAGCCAAACCGTGCAAAATTTGCATATGTTGTCCACTAAGAGTAGCTGAGTAAAATTGCAATATGCAAATTAGTGACGCTGCACTCGGCTTACGTCATCTGCCTGGAGCATAAAAGTCCAAGTTTGAGAGAAAGCACACAAATTTTACTGTGATTGCGACATTGAAAATCTGAGATAGCCAATTCGTAATAATGACCTCTAGGCATCATTTGCCTAAAGAACTACGATGGAGAGCCATCGGAAGACTAGAGGCAGGGCAGAGTCAATCAGAAGTGGCCAGATGGCTAAATGTGAGTCCATCTGTGGTTCATAGACTTTGGAGGCAATTTCAAACCACAGATTCGGCATCTAGGAGGTTCAGTCAAGGACGGCCAACTGTTACGACCAGTGCCGATGACCGATATTTGACATTAAGTGCACGCAGGAATAGAACCGCTACTCCGACACATCTTAGATCCTCTCTTGCTGCAGCCACCGGAAGGTTGGTGTCAACGTCAACTGTGCGCAGAAGGCTCCACGAAGGTGGTCTGTATGCGAGACGACCAGCCATTTGCGTGCCGCTCACATCACGCCATAGGAGAGACCGTTTGCAGTGGGCCCGACAACATGTCCACTGGACGTCAGATCAATGGAGGCCTGTTCTCTTTACGGATGAGTCCAGGTTTAGTCTAGAAAGTGACAGTAGACGTTATTTGATATGGAGAGAACCTGGGACCCGTTATCATCCATCAAACATCCGTGAAAGAGATGCATACGGAAGAGGCAGTGTCTGTGTTTGGGGAGGCATATCCTTAGGAGGGCGCACAGACCTCCATGTCTTTCCAAGGGGAACCGTGAATGCTCAGGTTTATCGAGACAACATCCTTGATGCTTATGTGCGCCCATATGCCGGGGCGATTGGTGATTGCTTCCTGTTACAGGACGATAATGCAAGACCACACAGAGCTCGCATTGTTGATGATTATCTTCAACAGGAAACAATTACGCGCATGGAGTGGCCAGCTCGATCCCCGGAATCCTATCGAGCACGTTTGGGATGCTCTAGGGAGGCGTGTATCTGCCATCAATCCGCCCCCTCAGACCCTTGCCGCGCTTGCATCTGCTTTACAAGAGCAATGGCTCTCACTTCCTATTGAACTGATAGACCGCATAATTGAAAGCATCACACATCGCTGTTTGTGCTGTATTGCTTCTAGAGGCAATCATATTCCATATTAAAGGTACTTTTTCTATTGCAAACCGATACTTCCAATTTGTTTATTTTATACATGTGCTAATTTCTATACTACTATTAATGTCTGATAATTTCTTTTTATGTTGTTTAATACCTTACTATGTGTTGTATATTGTGGGTAAGTTTCATAAAATTCCATGTGTAATTTCTTGAGTTATCGCGATTTTTGTGAATTTTCCTTAATTTATGATAACCAGTGTAAAGATGTAATTTGAAAAAATTCAGTAAACATAAGAAACTTAAACATTGCTGCATGGATTTCATAATTTTCAACAAACTCGTAATTGAAGGAAGTTTTTAACTTTGTAATTATATATCATGACTAATTATATAAAATTCGAAGAGACATTCAAAAATTTTGATAAATTGATATTTCAGAATTTGTTAACTGTCTTAGTTTGAAAATATTGAAATCTAAATATTTTAGCATTTAAGAACAATAATTTCAATCAAAACACAATGTTGATAGTAAGGCAAATCTGGTATTCAAATTTATATTTATTAAAATATAAAAATTGTTAATTATCACTTATAATTTAGAGGCAATATAAGGATTTAGTTGAATGTAAATATATCAGATCGCTTTTTTTTCCCCGAAACTGTTGTCCAAAACCATTCATATTTTAGTTGATATCACTGGAGTATAGAATTTTTAAGTTTGCGAGATTAAATATCTTATGCTAGTTATTTTCAAGTGCCCTCTTTATTTACCTTTAATAGAAGAAACAAAATAAAAATATACTCGAGACAAGGAATTTAGAAAATTTTACCCGGAAGGAAATTTTAATCGATAAGGCATTGAAGTGGATAAATTACAATCATTTTGGAAAGGAACAAAGCTTATCTCTCCCAAAATCGCTTTAGAATGGAAAGAAAACCAGACCAAACAATTCCTTTGTTTCCCCTAAGCATTAACGCAGTAGAAAAAGAAAGAAAGAGAATCTTTTCCCAGATCTATCTCCTGTTCTTTTCTCTTTAAAAACTCATCAGTTGATGGAAAAGTCTTGTAATTTCCTGGAGAGTGGAGATTTTAGTTTTTATACACACATAAACACACTGTAGTAATTTTTTTTCCATTCACTGTCTAAACACAGGACGGTATTAGGCTTAGGCATTATTCACTTATTGTCCCCATATTGTCGATCTAAATTGTTGGGGAACGTAATTTATCCCTTTTCAATTATTTTACAATATTTTAAAGCAGTTGAGTGTTATGTGAACGGAACAAGCTGCTAAACGTAAAAATAATCTTCTTATCAGTTCTAAAGAGAATAAATTTAATCTCTTTTTAAAACAATAATCCTATATTTGTGGGGTGCGTTACAGTGAAGAAGAGATGGGGGGGGGCTTGATAACATTAAATAGGGGAGTGGTGAGCATATCGGAAAGAGAATATAACCAAACAATTTGATTAATATATTGAAAGAAAACCAAATCAAAACACATTCTGATTTAACAGAAAATAAAATACATATTTGCATTGAGGTAATAAAAATAGGATTGTATCAGTAGTGCACAATATACAAGTATTTAATAGTTAATTTATAAATACTAAATTAAAAAAAAGTTTGATAATTATTAATAACTCTCTTGGGCATGTATTGCAGAGCAAAGATTTTGGAAGGAAGACTTGTTATTAGGAATAGACACTCTAAGTTCTTTTTCCACATTTAGCTGAGATATATATTTTGTTTTCAAAGCAGCCACTATAGGCAATCCGGTTTTGCAAATATAGGATGTTGAAAATGGTAATATCATGTGAAATGCTTTGTGTTTTCATTGTAGAAATTTCATCATTCACCCTTGCCCAAAATTCAAAGAGTGATTCATTCATAAATTGTCTATTGATTTCGATACTTGTCGTGAAAGCTATGAATGTTTCATTTTCAGCAGTTGAAGAACCTTCGGGAGGAATTTGAAATGCATTCCTTCCCACTCGTAACATGCTACGAAATTATCGACAACAAGAAAATACTTTTTATAATTCTTTGCAAGCATAACTAAATGATTTTCAATGGTTACGAAAACAACTTTTACATGTTGCTTCCCAATCTTGTAAGTTTCAACATATTTATCCCCTTTTGCAAACATTTCTGATTTTTCCATTATTTCATCTTTTTTTAAAAAAATTAACTTCAATTTTTCTTTACACTTCTAATTTTCAACATAAGCATTAACTATTCTATTAGTAGCCAACATATGTGTATTTCCTCCTTGGGGTTAAAGATTCGATATATTTTATTTCTCGAATATGTCCACTAAGTTTCAGAAAAATAAACCATCTAGAAACTTTTCTAAAAAAAGGGTGATTTCATATCTTAATTCATAAACGCATTGCAAAAAATTTTCATTAACAATCTTGCCTCGCAATAAAATAGCAATACTGAATGTACTAACCCCTGCCTTCACAAAGTGCAGAAAATATTCTTGATTTCAGGGATCTTATTTTTATATAATTTACTATAATTATAACCCCCGTTAGCACAATATACAGGACAGAACTCATATCTTTTGTAGCTAAAACTTTTCTTTCGACCATGCAATGTATTTAGAGACACAATTGAGATTTTTTTCATAAGTTCTCTATTCTTTGAAATCTTCCAAACATTGAATCAATGCAGATGTAACGATGTTTCGTCAATGTAGCAGATCGGTGTTGTCAAATATCAATAAATTTACTTATTCTCAGTAATTTGTAAGGTTTTTAATTATGGACTTAGTGTAGGTTTGGTGGCAAAATACTCAATATATATTATTATAGTATGCATTGTTATTGTATGGGGTGATTAAAATTCTGATTGAAAATTGGGTCGCAGTCATTGAAAGTTTGAGAAATACTAATTTACCCCCTGTTATTACGACCCAATGTCACATTTACACGATTTATTTGTTCCAGATTTTTAAGCAAATTTTAATAATTTTACTTTTCATTTTTTTTTATCTATTCTTATTTTGATATTATGCAAATAGTAGCTAATTTTTCGTACCAAATATTCCTTTATTATATTTTTATGCTAATTATTTGTATTGTTTTCGCCAATTTGATGCTCATCGAAATAATTTTGTATATTATGAGCTTTTGTAACTATTTATGCAATATATTTCAAAATTATTATATTTAAAGGATAAAATTATAGCTAAACTGGCGTCAAACATTGTTCGTCACGCACCAAAATTAATAAACTCCGGTATATCACATAATAATATATCAGCTTGTTTGTGTTCTTGTTTTTAACACCTTGTTTTTAACATAAAAAAATTACAGATTCATATTTCTGTACGCAAAAGTTCAGAGTTACATCAGACAAATATTTTAAAAATTCAGATCAATAATATAAAATAACTCGAAACAACATTTGGTATTACAAAATAATAAGATAGAGTATTATCGTCTAAAATTTATGAATCTCTCGTCTGTAATTTAATTTCTCATTAAATAATCTAATTAATACAACTTGATCTTCTGTGGCTATAAAATTATTGTTATTGTTAAAAGTTGGCATTACGTGCATTTTCATACACGTGTAGATTATTTATGTGTGTGGAAACATTATTAATATTTAAATATTTTTTTCAGATATCGAATATTTTAATTTTAATTAGTGTTTATTCAAGAATTCAAATTCCTTATAAATATTTCAGAACTAAAATTAAATTGTTCAAATTTGTTTATTTATTTATTATTGAGAATAAATTACTATTTTGGTACTTAAAAATTAAGTGCTTAAGATTTATAGGGTAATTTTAAACAACTTAACCTTTTTATATTGATGTAATGCGAGATAAGGAAGCAATTTAAAAGTGAATTATGGTACTACAACATGGATTAGAATTATGGTACTATAATTGTATACAATATGCATTAAAATCAAAAAACCATTTCATGTGAATATTTTGGTCATGGAATCTTTTGGCCTTCGTTTCAGTAAAAAAATTCTGAGTTGTTAATTGTATGAACATTAAATCAACGACTTTTTAAATGATATTTCCTACAATTTTTAAAAAATTGTGCCACGTTTAAGGCTTTTAAAGGCAAAACAATGTTTAAATAAAGACTTTAATACTTTAAACTTACACATATATTCTTATAAGAACTTTAACTGACCATTTTATCATTATTTACAATTTCTGAAAAGAAGGGTTCTCTAAAAGAAATTACTTTTTATTTACGTAAACATGTTTGAATATTACGAACAATACTTTAGCAAACAAAAATGACTCAAGTGTTCATTTTTGTTCCTCATAATTTTGTTTTATCTTTTTATGAGTTATGTAAAACGCAAAAAAAGTTGGTAGCTTTCGAATTCAAAATATTTTGAATAAATATATTTAGATTCAGTTTTCTTCTTTGGTTAGATATTTTTATGATGGAAAATGCTGATAAAATTGGTATATCATCATTGAACGAATATATAGTAAATAAAATATTCATGTATTAAAACCTAAAAAGGAGAAACTTTGCAAATTTGACCCATTTCTTAAAGCAGAGGGGGAAATATGTTCAGCATGTTTTTATAACGAATACTCTGAATATTGTAAGCTTAGAAGTTTTAAATTAAGACGAAATATTCATAATTAATAAAATGCAAATCTATTAATGATTAAATTCAGTGGCATTTTTTTATCTAAAATTATAGTTTAAAAGCTTATTTATATACATATATTTGGAATCATTCACAAATTTATGCTGTATAAAATATTATTTTTTGTTTGCATTGCGTTCAATGATTATAAGGTTCGAAAGTAGCTTTATTTTTTAATTTTTGAATTCTACAATTCAAAATGTTCTGCTTTAATTGTTTGTCAGTTTTATACAAGATGTGAAAATTATCTGGAAGTTATTAAAACGAGTTATTTAATGCGTATGAAGAACCATTTGCCTTTTAATATAGTCAAAAAGAAACTGAAATGAATTCAAGAGTTCATAAATATCTCGAGACACAATTGTGCGAGATGATTTTGCCTCGCGCTGCACATAAATATGACAATAGTCTGAGAAATGGTTGAAGAGTGGAATAATTCTTCAAGGTACTTTACAAACAAATCCCTTCAACACATCTCGAATCAAGACCATCTGTGAATTGAATCCCTATTTTAGCCTCCTTTCAAAATTTTCATTTCTTTATTATGCAAATTCCACCATCAAGCGAACATTACGGCTCCATTGAGATATGAATGGAATTAATTTTACCTTCAGAGAATAAAGAACTATTGGAGCGAGATTTTAATTCTTCGAAGTTTTGCACTCGATTGACATTTCAAAGCTTTAGAAGATCATTAATCAAAATTTTGGACTGTTTTTGATACCTTTCTCTTTGTTTTCTTTTAAAATTTTGTTCCTGTCATATGGCATTCAATGAAGAACAAAATATTCATAGATTCAAATGAATTGGGATTTAATCTTAAAACAATTCATACAAATTATTTACGTTTATAACTTTTGAAATATTTTATTATCACGTTATTCTCTTGCTCCAAAATCAATCTAATTTGTTGAAATTCATAATTTTTGATGTTTTTAGCATCGCATGTCACTTTTATATGAAAAATAATTGCGAGGAGGAATGATTAAGTTCTAATCACTACTAAAAATAACCGAGATACCTGGATGAAATTTGTTCTGTGTATTAATTAATTCTTATGCACATGATATAGTAAATCACAGCTATTCCTTTTTGATTTATTTCATTTCAAGAAACCGTAGATTGAAGTAACCAGTAGTATCGTAGAGTTTTGATTATTATCCCTTGGAATCGTAACGTTTTAATTATTACTAAAGGCCATAGAAGCAGAAACATCATTTTCATTTCTTAACAACATCTCTGTATAGTCACCATTCAGAGTTATACATTTCCAGCGTTTCTTGTCATTTTGAAGGCCTTCATTTTGGAACTCATCAGATTGAAAGCAATCTACTCCATACTGTGAATTACTTTAATCAATGGCTTTCTGAAACCGAACAAATCATCATTAACAGCTGCTATTTACAACATTATACTCATAAGGTTTAATCAATAGGAAAAATAAATTTTATCCAGATATCTTGGTTATTTCTAAGCAGTAATTAAAACTTTACCTTTCCTCCTCGGACAAAACTTTTTAATGTTAAGTTTTTTTTTATATAAATTACAATTCTTTTTCAAGTATTTTAAGGTCAGCGTAATTTTTAAAAGAATTTTCATGACCAAAAATTATGCTTTATTAATTAAAGTACGAGGTTCATTCAATAAATCCTCAGAAAGTTCTAGAAATGATGTTCGTAGCTTCGAAAATGATTTGTTTTTAGGAAGCGTCATGACTCACTAGACAGATGTTTAAGTCTCAGTTCATTCCATCACATAGCTTCATTTTTAATACCGATTGAAGCAAGAAGTTTATGTTTATTTACAAAAACGGAAAGAAATAAGTTTCTCGAGTGGTGATTAAAGACTTGTATTCAAAAGGCTTAAAAACCGAAAGAGATCGAAACTAAGTTGGATGAAGTTCATGACACATCTGCTCATGTGTTTGCAACTGTTTACAATCGCGTAAATGAGTTTAAACGTGGTCGTACATCCACAAAAGATGAACTTCCAGTAGAAATTACTGCTCACGGACATCGACAAAATCCACGATATGGGTTTGATTGATCGATGAATCTAAGTGTACGATACAGTTGAAACCACTGGCATATCGCAAGGAACAGTGTTTTAAATTTTGCGCGAAAAATTAAGGGGAAAAAAATCTCGGGTGCCCCGTTAACTTTCAGTCAAAAATAAACTCAATCATGTGGTAGAATCTGAGGCTATTTTGAGGCATTTTCTTCGCAATCCTGATTATGGTCATTTGAGGCATTTCCTGCGTCGATACATAACTGTGGACAAAACTTGGATACAATCTTACACTCCAGAGACAAAAGGAACAGTCAAAACTGTGGATTTTTAAACGCGAATGGGTTCTGAAGAAAGCAAAGACGTTGAAATTGGCCGGCTAGATGATGGCCATGGCTTTTGGGGATTCACACAGCTAATATTATGCGTCATTCTTGCACCGGTTGAGCGAAGAAATCAAGAAAAAACGTCCTCATTTGAAAACGATCTTTTCCATCAAGACATTGCTTGGTTGAACACCTGTGCAGTTTCGAAGGTCTAAATCTCTGAGTTATTTGAATTATTACAAAATGGCTCGGAGGACAACGGTTCACGTCGAACGAAGAGGTCGTCACCTAAACAGATGCCAATTTTGAGGATCTTCTGAAGTCTTACTTTTTAGAGGGTTAAAGAAGTTGGAAAAGTGTATAGAGCTAAAATGAAATTATGTTGAAAATTTTAAGAATAAATTTATTAAACTAATTCGTTTTTCTAACTTTTTCTAAGCATTTATTGAACGAACATCATATTTATACCATTTGTATAAAAAAGGTTTTTAGTGTAAGTAAATTCGTAAAATATACGATGATTTACTTTAGAGTATATGATGGCAAATTGTTAAAAATGATTAAAATATTTATTTCACGAATTTAACGATTGTTTATTTTATAAGAATATCGAATGCATTCATATAATCTTATAAAAGCAACACAGTGTCCTGGAAACTTTTCAGAAAGCTTCTTTGCTCAGAATTGTTGGCTGGAATCATAATATGAAGTCATAAGTGAACAAACTGAGAGTAATTTAGAGAGGAAATCTTTCCAGCACTCTGTTTACTTACAATTCTCATCAGCCAATGATGCCCTGAATCTAATTCTAGACAATTAACTTGGAGCTTCTGAACATCAAATTAATAGTGCATTGCAATAAAGATAATGATACTCCGGGAATTTCCTCTTGCTGATAGTAACGAGAATTTTAAACCAAGTGCGTTTGGAGAGTTTTATCTTGTAAACTCTTTTTGGAATGCTGAAAATTTACTCGAAAAATATTATATGGGCTTGTTAAATTCTACAGTGTTTTTCTATATTTCACATTTATAAATTCTCTGTTTGGACCGGTTTGTATTACTGTTATCTGCATCTCCCTTATGTTTATATTCAATATCTTTTATTTCATTAATATGTATGTGAAATAATTGTTTATCATGCTGCTCCCGTGCCATCTACCAACTATTTGTCTGTAGCGTGTTGGCAACTTGCTTGTGTTGTTTGGATTGAGAGCTGGGTTTGGCGGGAGACGCCAATAGTGTTTGTATACTCGCTCGTGGCACAGTTAGCTACTGGCTGTTGTTTAAATGAATAGTTTATTACAAAGTTTTTTAAAACGTTTTTCTGAATTTCACTTGGTGTGTGTCATCAAATTTTCGATCGTTAATTTAACCAACTTCCCATCAAGCTAGAGCTTTGAAATTTTGGGAATCGTTCGTACTCGCCTAACAATGCAATATTTAGACATTTGCGACAAGTTTTAACTAATATTTTCTTTAATAATGCAGTTTAGCCCAAACACTTGGCGCGATTTCAAAAATTGGCACCAAACTTGGCGATTTTTTTTTTTTTTTTTTTTGGCTGAGCGTTAAATCCGTGAAACGGAACAGGGTAGCCACATTTGGCAAAATACTGCCAAATAATTCTTGTCGCCAAGGATAAACCTTTCCTGAATTCTGGTTCCCATTTTTTTTAATAGAATGACTTACAAACTTTCAAATGCATGTTTTGATTTTATGAGTATTATGAATTTCTTAATATGCTCACAAATGTATCTTTTTAAGTAAATTTTAAAGTTAAAAATAACTAACAGTTTTAACTAATATTTCAATAATTTTCTTTAATAAACTTTGCTACCATATAAAAACGTTATTTTTAAAAACGTTGGTTTTTATATCGAATTATTTAGTTATTTGAAATGACTATTGTATTTATTTAAGAGTACCAGGACATGTGTGAGGAATTGTTGCATACCATTACTTGACTACTTGTTTTTGTTATACAGATATTATTTCAAAATATCAGTACAACTTGGATTTTGTGTGTGCCGAATAATAATATTTTAGTCATTCTATAGAACTATAGAAGTAATTTTTAATCAAAAAAGTTTTCCCCTCTTCGCAGAATATGGACAGGATTTGTGATAAACATTTGCAATTAGGTACCATTTTAAAGAAAAATGTTCTAAATTTTTCGTGTTTCTATAAAGGATTACGCATGTAACATAGTTAATCAAAATATTTTTTTCCCTGAGTGATACTTAAATTTAAAAATAATAATTTTTTATATGAAAAACAATAATAATAATAAAATTTCCGAAATTACGAAGTTCTATATTTTTAAGAAAAGCGCCGTTTTGCCTCCACGTGTCGTCATATAGAACATTTTTCTATTGCAAATCGGGAATGTGATGTGACTGGGTTTACAGCGACCCCTCGCTTTCTACATGTCCCAACTGTTTTCACGTTTTTTAAATCTCTGTCAGACATCGGATTTTTCCATACTGTAACTACCGTTGTGACATTGGGCTATTCGCGGTTTCTCTTCACTAACCTTAGGGACTTTCAATTGAGATTGATTGCTTTCGCTAAACAACCTTTGCCCAACCAAAAATGAAACGTGATGAAAAATGTAATATGCAAAGCAGTTAGGAATGAAGTGAAGCGGTTAAATTAAGAAGTATATAAACTCCATCTGAAGGAGTAGAGAAGGAGAGGAGAAGGAGGATCAGAGAGGCGTTGCAACGAGAGGAGGTGGAATCTAATTGTTATAGTATTGAAAGGTTGACTTGAGGATTAGAGTTGAGGTCCGAGTGTAAACCACTCGGATTGAGAATTGTTCTAGTGCTTTCAGCTGTTGTTCCAGATTAAGACTTGCAGTTGGTAAGAAGTTGTTAGATTATTATTGGTGGGTTGAATTAAGGTGTTAATAAACTTGATCAGGAGAGTTATATTATTATTGTCTTAGTGGTTATATATTAATAAATGTTGAAAGTTGTTTTGGTGGTTCTGTAATTATTGGTGTCATATTGTTTAATATTAGATATTAGTGATGGCACAAGATAACATCCGAGGTAATCGGGTGTTACACCGTTTCAAAGTTTATTTTTCTTCCTGTGAAGATCACAATCCAATAAAAATAAATAGGCGTTTCTATTCTAAAGTTAAGACGTTTCATCACAGTAACCATAATTGTAATAATTGTATCGTTGTTTTTGGCATCATTCTTGTGCGTATATCTGAAAATACGTGCATCAAAATCTTCATACCATTTCTTCAAACAGTATGACCACCAGGGTAGCATATATCAAGGAAGTGATTTTGCAATCACCCCACATTATATATACAAACCTATTTTTTCCATACGCCATTACATTATTATCAACTTGGCGCTGTGCCAAGTTGACTTCATAACGTATTTTCCTGGTGATATTTCTTAGGGCTACCCTTTTTAAGAATATATTTCTAAAAATGTATTCTTGTACTTAATACGTTAGATGCCGCTACAAAACAAAATTCTTTTACGAATAAAAATGTCCACTCCCATCTGACTAGAAAATTCACTTCTGGATTCTCAAACATGTTTCATATTCCTTTAACGTAAGAAAAATATTATCGAAAGCGACATTTTCCCGTGGAATAATATGTTTTTCGCAGAAAGAAAAAAAAAATTATCAGCGAAAGAACATCGCTCTTATTTCTTGAATATTGCACTGTGCAACAAAACTGAAACTGAGTAAGAAGAGGGAGAAGTAAAAAAACAAGACAAAAATAACTACCGCCGAATCCGAATGCAATAGCTCCAAGAAGAAGCCCAAATATTTCTTTTCATCTGCAAAGAAATCGTCGTGTCATTGATAGATGGTCGCGGTAAGTTTCACGTTTACAAACAATCGCCTTTAAGAGAAAATATGTTTTCCTTTTAGTTGTTTCAGAGAAGCAGGCTTCGGTTTGCTAGGGGTCTGCACGGATGGACAGATTGTGTTGTGTCAAGGAATATAAATTGTTTCATCTGCAGAAAGAATGGGAGAATAAAGAGAGGAGTTTTGTACGAGAGAGAGATGAATGCCGCGTGTTTTTTCCTCAATATCTCGATAAATTTTTTCCTTCTTTTATTTGACATATGGAAGTTTTATTTGTGGTACAGACTAGAAATATATTGTAACAGCTTAAAGGAAACCATTAGATACATTTTTATATGATTTTAAAGTTTCATGCGAATAAAGGTGACTTAATTGTGGGTACAAAGTACTCCTAGACATAAGGGAATCCTATTTGGGGTAGGGCGTGGAAAAGTATATTAGAATTTTCAGATAACCATTGATTACTTCTTAGATTTAATTTTAAAATTTCTTGTGAATAAAGGTAACTTAATTCCAGATACTAACAGGTTAATTGAAAAGTCCCCGACCTACCATAGTAAAACACAGTTTTTTGGCAAAATTAGTTTTTTTTATTCAACATAATTCCCTTTAAGGGTGATACACTGATTATAGCGACCCTCCACCTTTTCGATACCATTTTTACAGTACGATTTGTCCTTTGCTTCTGGAATAAAGGTTTTTTTTTTTTAATGTTTTTTAGCACTATTAATGGACTTACTAGAAAGATAAGCCCAGAAATCCTTCTCCGAACAATATTTTTAAACTTAAAAAATATAATACAAAGAAAACCAAGCCAAAAACAGAAAGAAAGATAAAAGTTACAAGATGAAAAATGAAGGATTATATGAAAAACAAATTTAACTACAAAAAGAAGTATAAATTCAAAAAAAGTAAATTTAAATAAATTGACAAAAACCAAAAATATCATCAAGATATAATAACTGAAATTTTTTTTAAGAAACCAAAAATGTGAAGGGAAAAAAAGGAAGATAATATATTTAAAGTTGCAACAGGCTTTATACTATAGCGTTTCACCGCTTGCTATTCATTTTATGGTGAAAACTCTTTGTTTAGATGTTTCCTATCACCCCTTAAATTTTTGCCCGTGTGTTTCGAAACACCCTGAGTATGTATGAACATAGAAAAGTTATATAAAAGCTTGCAATAATGAATATATAAAATACGTACTTGCTTTAATGATAGGAATTTAATACGATGTGTGTATTAAAACAGATGTATGGGAGTTTTATTTTGATCACAGTAATTTCTTAAGTTACTGTGCGTTATTACGCAGTATGTGTAAAATTAATGTTGCAGCATACAGTAAATCATTGAATATATTTTTCAGTTGATTTAAAAAAACATGGCTGTAAAGATAACTTAATTGTGGTATTAGAATGTGTGGAAGTTTTATTTGTGCCACATACACGATATAGAAAAATATTACAATAGATGGAAATCTGTGCGATAAAAATTTAATTTGATTCTTAAAATTTTGATTTTAATTCGGATAACGTAATTCTGGATACCAAATTGAGTCTATAAATTAATAAATGTATTAGTTACACTAATAAAACTCGATGTCTTTTACGTTAAATGACATTATAACATTAAAACTTTAAGTCGTATAAGTCATTTCAAATAATTCTTGCCATCAATTGAGATATTATAAATTTTATTTTAATCTCAAAGAGTGTAACAAAGTTTTAATATTCTCAGCAAAAAAATAAAAATTAACAACAGAAAAAAAAAAGTTCTATACAATGTTTTACAAAGAACAGATTTAGCCACCCTAGGTACTCTTTTTTATTATTATTCAATTACTCAATTAAATATAAGAATTAAAGTAAAGGATGAAATATTGAGAAATGGATAATAATAAACTTTTCCGATATTAAAATTGAAGCAAACAATAAATAATTAAATTGAATATATTGAAGCTAAAAGTAATTAAAATTAAAGCAAATGTTAATTTATTAACTTGAATATTACATCAGCTTTTCATGTAATTAAAATTAAAGGAAACAATAAATTATTAAATTGAATATATTTAAGCTAATTGTAATTAAATTTGAAACAAAAGATAAAAAAAATTGAAAATTGATCTGATACGCCAAACGTGGTCCACATAAAACAATAGCCCCTTAGGTGGCAAAATTTTTTAAATTAATATTAAAATCATTTGACCCCAAAACATTCCAAGAAGGAAGCCAAACTAAAAGGCTGTAGTTTGAAATTCTTGAGGGGAAAAAAAGGCTGTCTCACAGCTTAAAATTCTGAATAATGTTATTTATTTTCAGTCATAAATGAATAAAAATTAAAGAAAATAATAATTCAATTCATAATGATTTCGTATTACCTCTGAAATTCTCTGCCATAACTCTTAATTTAGTTTTAGATAATTATTTAACACCCTGCACATCTATTTTCCACCACGGTAATTTCTCCACAACTGCTTGATTTGGTAGCTGTTGTCAACCAGACTTTTGAGACTATCCAATATACACTCTACGTTAACCTTAGACACGATAAGAATATCGATTTGAGCATTTGTGTACGTAAGACATTATCCAAGGATACGACAACAAAGACTCAACAACTGCGTACATAAGGCGATATCCATGGACAAGACGACAACAACAACTGAATATCTACGTAAATGTGACGATATCCATGGATGCAACAACCACAACGACTTAACATCTATATACATGAGAATATATCCACGGACACAACAACAATGACTTAATAGTTGCATACGTAAGACGACATCCATGATTAGGACAACAACAACAACTTAACATCAACGCACATTAGATGATATTCATGGGCACGATTAGAACACTAACTTAACATCGGCGCATGTGAGACGATATTCAACGACAACAACAACGACTTAACGTCTGCGTACATAAGGACGATATCCATGGGCACGACGACAACAAAGACTTCACACTTGCGTACATAAGGCGAAAGATAATGTACTCACGAACGGATCCTACTATACTAATAACTACATTAATCCACCTTACCTAGCAATTAAAATAAATAAAAAATTTAAGTATGTAACTTCCCATATTCTATTCAAATTTCAAAAAAATGCATTGAGGCTAAAAATATAAACTAATGCTCGTGATTTAAAATCAGTAATATCATTTTTCAATAATAGTCGCTCATTTTGAAGAATTTATATTATTACAAAGTAAAAACACGAAAATCAAAAATACATTCAGCATTTCTAAGTTTTTCAAAATGATGAAAATTATTCGGAAAAATTTCTTTCTGGTCGATTGTAGTGTCACAATAACTTATTTTGAAAATAATTAAAGGTAATTTAACCGATAAAATTCAGACTTTGAGGGAATCTCTAAAAGGCTATTAATTCAAGATTTATCATTCGTTTAATTACATTTCGTTGCCATTGAATTAAAATATTCTTCAATTTAAAAATTTTAGTGTTGTATTTTCTTACTTTAGAATTCCTCCCTCATAGTTAAAAAAATGCTATAAACGTGGTAATGAGAATTTCGAACAATTTATGATTTGCTATTTAATATAGATTTAAAAATCTACCATAATGAAGCACAATTTAATGAATCGTCTTAAAGTCTCCTTGAGATTCCCGCCTGACATCCATTTTAAATCCATTAGCGTAATATGTTAATCCTATGGGATTTTAATGTCCTTTTTCAAAATCTAGACAGTTAGATTTATTTACTCACAATAAAGTATATCCTAAAAATAGAATATAATAGAGATTAATGTGCGACTATCGATTCTCTCTGATTTTATGGCGCACTTTTTAATTTTTTTTTTTAAATTCTACAAACTCACCCACGAATCAGAGAAATAGCCACAAAACATTTTTCAAAATGTGGGGAAAAAAACTCGGCTTATACTCTTTCAGTTGATCGATTGATTCGATTATTAACGTAGCACTTAGAAGTAGAAAGAGAGATACTGGTTGTGGACCTCGATCGAGTAACGAGGGCGACACCTGAGCTGGCACAACATTGTATAAACTTCTATATAATCCAAACGTGAGGATATTGATCCTCGATAGCTTTAACGCGCATTCGCCCAGCTACACGACAGGTCTTGTGTGGCATTCGCCGACCATGAATTCGTGACCATGTCTGTTCAGCTACCGTACCGCTTTTACTATTTTGAATGCATTTTACAGAATTCATATTAATTCAAATACCTTCTAACTGAAAAAGAAGAAAAGGGAAAAGAAACTCTATTAGATTAGATTTGCATTTGCAAAATTAAGAACCTCGCGAAATATGATGTCATCCCATTCACAATCAAGAAAAAACACTTTTATAATATATTTCCGAATTAAGCTAATACAGGTTATAAGCCGAGAGAGAGCCTTTCTTTCTTTCAAAAATCTGTCCAAAATTTTGATCCTGAATAGGAGCCTAAATGAAAAAAATTTCTACCCTTAACATTCGAATATGACGCCATTAAGGCGAAAATGTTGCCAAGCAGGTACAACGCTTGGGAAGTTTTCCAATCAAATCACAACGAAGTAAATCTCCAGACACCAGCGAAGAGATAAATAACTGTTGTAACCCTATCTCAATTTGAGCAGATTTTTTCCTCACTTGTTTTTTCTCCTAACTACAGACACGACAGGTTGCTTCCACATTGGCTGGGTGCTTAAGGTAAAACACGCCTTCTTCTATTTAACCGCCAATGGCGTGCTAAAACATTTCTCTGTCTTACATAAATTTCTTATTAAACATATTAAGCTAAATGATTTTTTTCCCGATTCTATCGTTCCATTTTTTAATTGTGGCTTCGGAAGCCTTGTTTTCAAGGTCGCGGACTCACGTCGTGAGGTTTTCATTTGTCTTGGATTTGAAAATTGATGCCCACCGTGTAGTAGGGACTGATGCACGTTAAATCTGTCGAGGTTCAAAGTCCTCCCGTTGGCATGGTGTGAAAGTTTGAAGAAGGGGTACCTGCTCAGGTGTTGACTCATCACTTGATCGAGGTCCAAAATTACGAGTTCCATCACCAATAGCCCTCTTGCCACCAAAAAGACATACTTTTCGCCATTAAATGCTGAGTGCGGGGTGATTGTCTCCTGAGGGGGGGGGGTCTGGTTTGTAGCTCTAAACGCTTTGGTTGAGCTCCATCCCATTTGGCAATCTGTCAATAGCTCTCATGTTACTTCCATTGAGATGTTAATAAAACCAATTAATCACCTTTTGCTCAGTAAATTTTTCTTCTAAAAATCATATTCTGGGGTTCTGGGAAAAACTAAGCTGAAACAAAGTTCTAAATATATATCAGATTCGGAGATTAAAAGCAGGAAAGCTTACGTACTCCTGTAAACCCATCAACCTATAATCTTATCCTCAGCTAACTACAACAGCTGGTTAAAATATAATTGTATACGATATGTGTGACATCTATGCTATTCATTTCTTGTGTGCCCTTAAAAGTGTTTGACTAAAAGAAGAGTGGAAACAGAAAATCTAGAACGACACATTTCAAACTACACGCGATCGATTTTTCTGGCGATTCTAACAACAGTATGGTAGCTCGGCATTTCTCCTTGAATGAAATAGTATTCGAGAGTAGAGAATAAGCACCAGTTCGATTTCGAAAATAAACAATTAAATTTCCTAAAGAGAAAAATCTACTCATTTAGTATGGAGCTGTTTTTTTTCAAAGGGGTACATATGCTCCTTTTTTATCAGGTTTTCTTCTGCTTACATTCTAACCTATGTCTGGGTTTAAACCTTAAAACTTTTTTTTCTTACATTTTAAAACGTTCAATGGAGCTGAAATTTTCTATGCAGAGTTGTTTTGGATGACAATAAAATTTAATTATAATTAAAAAATTAATTGATTAAAACTAATTATTTAAAGAATTAAATTTTACACATAATTACAATTATTTACAACGTGAAATAGTTGAATATTGAAACCTGTAAACTAAACTATCCCCTCGTAAATTTTAAGGTATAAAAAAATATGTTACGCAAATTGTGAAGTTTGAAAGAAAACCTATGTTTAAAAAACCTCGTTTTTTACCGGTGTTGTTTCTTATTATGTGATACTAAAAGGTTTGAGTAATTAAATTTACGTAAAAGCTGTGACAAACGTTAATTATATTTGTTAAAGTATAAAGAAATTGAGCTTCATTGAACAAGTGATTTTAAATATTAAAGGATGATACCTACATCACACTAAAACTACAATGATTTAATTTTTTTTAAAAGGGAACTTATACCACTTTTAAAAACGGTTCAATCCTTTTCCTCATAAGATACACAAAGAAATACCGTAAACCTTTAACGGTTTCTAAGAAATTACTGAGATATCTGGTTAAAATATAATCTGCATATTCATTAACCTTATGCTCTGATGTAAATTACAGCTATTCATGTTGTTTGGTTTGGTTTCAGGAAGATGTAATTTGAATTATTTCACAACAAAGAGAAGATAAGAGTTCCATTTGTTTCAGTTCTACGATCACGGCCTTCGAAAGAACAAGAAAAACTGGGAGAAATGTATAAACCTGGACGGTGACTATGTAGAGATGTCTTAAGAATAATAAAAAAAAATTAAGTTTCTATCGCGATTTTTTTTAAATAGTAAAAAAATTATGATATCCCTCGATAATAATTAAAACATTTTAACTATAGCATCTCCATTCATTTTTCTTATCACACGAGTCGACCTCCTTTTTATACCTATTGTTAGATCTGCCAACATTGACACTGATGGTGCGTTCTGGCGTTTCTCTCCATCTAAATGTTATCATTTTTGCAATAGGTAACCCATAAATCGCCGAGTGTTTTCTGCATCTGGACTTCCCGAGCTACATTTCTTCTCCGAGATATATATCAGTTAGATATTTCGGCAGGGCTTTGACGAGATTAGAGAAATTCGCTGACGAAAAGCCGATTGAAGTTGATCCTCAACAAGAACCAGACAGACCCTGATTTGTTTCCACACGAGACGGTTGTCTCGATACCTCCCGCCCCTTAAACTTCTATAAATATTTGTACATGCAGTAAAATTAAATACTTGTAAATTAAAGCCATCTTTTTTCTTGGAGTTCTTCACCATATCTTAAATTCCCTTTCAAACGGTACATAACATTACAGATTAATTCAATCTAAGGCAAACAAATCAATGTTAACAACTGTAATTTGCAACTGAATATAAGGGTCAATTAATATGCAAAATAAATCTTATCCTGATATCTCGTTTATTTCTGAGTAATAATTTAAACTTTGCGATACCCTTTCGTATAAACTGAGGAAATAAAAACGTGCTATACTTGGCAATTTATCGCTTGCGCGTGGCTAATAAAAAAGTACTTTTTTTTGCGAACTCGCAAATCCGAATTTAAGCCAAACACCATAATTTAACTTTAAAAAATGCACGAAAGTGTACGATATATAAATCACATGAAGAGAGGGGTCTTTTAGCGAAAATCTCGGTTCCTGAAGTTTTTTTTATCACGGGATTGCATTACAAAAACTCTTCTAGGCAAACGGCTGCAAAGCCCTAGGGAAATCAGCCAGCCTCACGCAATAAGATTCAGAGACCGGACACACTGTTAGGACTGTGTCAACAGAAATGGGAAGTTAATTTAATCTTAATCTAATATTAAATGCCGCAAATGAAGTAAATTCTGGCACGCATACCAATAACTTGCATGAAAAATGATTCCGTTGATATTTACCATCGTAGCGTGACTCGTATTTCTTAAGCGGTTATAAAAGAGTTCGAAATTCTAGAGTAAAAAGGAATTTTTAAGTAAAACTCGATTTATGTATTCATAGGAAAGGGGAAAAGGGGAAAAAATTAAGTGAAAAACTGATTTAATTGAATCTATGATTCTAGCAGTCAGTAGAAAGAAGAATTATAATTAATAATTCTAGTATGAGGCAACTATCACGTGGAATGGAAATGCCTTGTACAGTGTTTAGATAGAATTTTATGCTTGGATTAAATCTGTTTAGTTTGAGATCTCGAGAGACTAATTTATTAAATGGGCTACTTATAAATGAAGAGATCTTTTGGAAGTAAGCTAATAGTGTTAAAGTTTGACAGAAAACACAAGTTTCGGTATTAATTCTGAACAATAAAAATGAAATAACGGTTACACGGGTTTCTTACAACATTAGAATAATTCATTATATTTACTCAAAATTTTATTATTAAATAATTACTATCTATGAGATACTTACAGTGTTGGAATATTTGAAGATTTTTTCTTAAAAAACGAAAGATATTCTTATGAATTGAATAGCATTAAATGAAGCCTCGACTCAACAAAATGAAATGTGATGCACACAAATTAGATGAACAAAAGAAATGTAATAAACTGAACAGAAGAATCGTGCACAAACATACACAGTAAATATAAGTGTATGTGTGTAATTTTTTGGATTTAAATTTTCAAAATTTTTCAATTTATATTTTTTTGATGTTATAATCATTTTTAATTATATATTTTGATGAAGAAAATAGTTAGGCCTCTACTTTTAAGCAAACCATCTTAAGAGTCTAAAATCTGTTATAACATTCAATGTATTATTCTCCATTTTTATATTTTCAAAAATTTTAAAGTGTTATAATTTTTTTAAAATGATTTCAAGTTTTCTTCTAATTTCTTGATACTTTGTTAGTTTCTACTTTTCTAACACACACACGCGCGCGCACACACACACACACGCACACACACTCATCTCAGTTTCATTTATTGAATGTGTATTTCTACTAATATGATTCTCATTGAAGAATTATGGAACTTATAAATTCTGACCGGCGAATTAAATGAGAGGAAAACGTTTCATACATTTAATGATTATGTCTCATTTAATTAAAATCAAGCATAGAAAGAACATACAATGCACTATTACTGACATATAAGCAATGGTGTGCAAAAACTAAAAACGAAGTCGAAAAATTAGCATATGAACGGAATGAAGAGGCAGACCGGACTAAAAGACCATTCAGAAGATTAATTAGGGTGAGGTATGGTAGCACATGCGCTGATATGCGGCTAGGCGTAATGCGGGAGTATCGGAGTGGGGATAAGGCACGTTGGCAGAGTAAGCTCAGCATTTCTGGGAAAGCGATCGCACGGCGTGGATCAGTTTAAACGATGTCGTGTTGCCACCTGATGGCGAAATGTCGAACAATCAATCTGTTAGACGATATCTGGATGATTTTACGATGATCGAATCTTTGGAAAGATGGAGGAAGGTCGAAGTGTGACAAGTGTGACGGCGGAATTCGGGATTCCCCCAGCATCGTTTCACGACTTGGGAGAGAATTTTAAACACAGGATATATAAATATATATATATATATGGTTATATGTGAGTGAAATATAATAATGGATATATGTAAGCGAATGATCGGCTTTTCCTTGCCCCTTAGCGTGCCGCACAAGAAGTGGAACGTGCTGGTAGATAACTTAAAACTATAAATATTAAATTAAATAAAATGGTCCTTCGTATCTGAGATTGAATTTACTCTCGGGTATAATTTTCATAACTTTGTAATTAAACACAATTCCAAATATCCCAATATTTTTCTCCTTCTTTAAATTTCTATGTTAATATGTTTGCTTACTCAGAAGTAAGATGACTATATGATTGTTTATTAACGTCGCACTGAGAAGCAACATGAG
>BMAW01058098.1:83659-122016 GCA_019974015.1 Nephila pilipes | reverse complement strand
ATGTTTAGCTGGTTCAGTTGCGGCATTGCTCATATTGCGCCATTCCGGAAAATGCGGAAATTCTTGGCTTGAACTTCCATCTACTACATAGTGGTTCTTTAGTGAGTCAGGGCTGGAGCATTTGAGATATGCAGCCATAGCTTCTCTGTTCATGGACTTCTGACATTTCCTTTCTCTATAAATGTCTTCTAGTCATTTATCATTATTAGTTATATTTTCCCATCAGAATACCATATTTGCGATTAAATATATTGTTATAATATATGAGTAAACTTAACTTTCACATTATTAACATTCTTAAAGAATAAAATATGTTGAAGTTTTCCTTATTTGATATAAATATTTTGTTAATATAATATCATCTGTTCTCTTTATTATTAGTTATTAGGGGACAGTATGCAATCAAGTGGGCTATTTTGACAAACTCTCTTTTCAATTCTTCATGATAACAATTTTGCTCATTTCAGTACTGAAACTTTGGTGTGTCAAAGTGCATGTTAAATGTTAAGGTCAGAGTTTTGCTAATAAATTAATATATTTTCTTCAGCATGAAATATCAAGTACAAAATTTGAAAATAAATTAGCTTACAGCATTGCCCACAGGAATAACTTTTTGAAAGATGTAGTAGAGCCACCAATTCTTATACCAGAACAAACTAAATATTGTGCCTTCTTAAATCTCAAGTTACAAATTTACCTTACATAAAATTGAAAAATTAAAAAGTTATCAAAGTTTATATTTGTCCTTTTTCGTGTATCATCGTACAAATAAAATCATCCCTGTAACAAATTGAGTTCTGGGAGAATAAAGGTTACCAAATTTTCCAACACTCATGCTCAAATTTTAAATCTGCAAAGATTTTTAATCCTGTGGGAAAGTGTGAAATATGAAGCCTGAAAAGAGGTTTGTTTATTTGCATTACAGAACAAACCATGAGACATTTGCATTTCTTGCACCCAGGACATAATAATTGTGGATTTTGTGTAGTTTGTTTAAAATCTCCTAACATTCAGTACTATTTTGCAAATCAAATTTAAAAGTCGAACTTGAATGCAAGGCACTGAGTCCTCTTAAACAGAAAATAAATATTATATTTCATTGTATTTTACTATCGTTGTTTCTCAAGTAATCTATTTTCCTTGAACAATTTTATAAAATATATACATATATTATTTATATTCTCAAAAACAAGTTAATTTCCTAATTTTCCAATTCTATATTATTCCTTAAAGTCTATCTTATTTGCTGGCTAATTCAAATTATCTTTTAAAAGATCCATGCACTCTCATAAAATCTGCTAAAATCAGTTTCCTGGCAGTTTTAAATCTGTCGATAATCTCCATCAAACTAGCCATTATCAAATTCCCTCAGTCTCTGTCATCTTATACCGTGGGTTATCCGTGATCTGGAGAAATTCTATCTAGATATTCGAGGCCAGGAGTAAGGTGTCTTTTCTTCTACATTCTGCAGAGGAAACCTACGCCTCATTATCCATTTTAATAATGTATATTTAATTGAATCTCTTTCATCAGTGAATAAACTGATCTTGAAAATAATTCGAGGATAAAACAACGTTTTTATATAGTGGCAAAATTTATTAAGAAAAATTGTGATAATAGTAAAACTGGTCTACAAATATCTAAATATTACATTGAAGTAAGGGCTGGTTCCCAGAATTTCAGGCTCACAGCTTGATGGGAGTTAGTTAATTTAACGACTAGAAAGTGGATGACACTGATACACACGAAAACACACCAGTGATACATAAAAACGATTAAAAGTAACTAAATTAATTAATTCATCCAGTGGAGAATTAAATGGTTGGAATGCAGGTTAACCCAATCACTCTTGGCGACAAATTGGTATGCAAATGTATTCTAGTCAGTTTTGGACCAATTCAACAAACAAAAATCCTTTTTAATTTGTTAATTTTTAAATCAGCGCCAAGTGGTTGGGATCTTTACAGTATAATACTAGCTAAAACTTGTCGCAAATGTCTAAATATCGCATTGTTGACGAGTGAGAACATTCCCAAGGTTCACTCTAGATTAGTGGAAGTTGGTTAAGAATAGCGATCAATTTGACACAGTGAAATTCAAACGTTTTAAGGTGTTCTCATCTACATACACATATGAGTCTTATGACATTAATGATTAAGTAAAATGCAAAATGCGACTTAACAGTTATAAAATGAAAACCGTTATACGATAAGAACTCTTATTCATTTTGCTAAAGGAGGCGATAACCATACATATTTAAATGGATAGGCACGGGCATCACTGCTGCCTCAGATTACATCGAAAGAAGTAGATTTTATCTAATTTTCATTTCATTAGAATTTCTCTGATTATGTTAACTCGTGGTATAAGATGGAGAGTTATGAAGGGTATTGGGCAAACCTCCAGTCTAGCGATAGAGAGTTATTTCCTACAAGGTATGATTACGTGCATATTACTGGCAATATTTTATGAACGCTTGATCATAAATTAAAGGGATGCTTTAGATATGCTAACCACGATAAGGATGAATTCTCCCTTTTGAGTTACAGAATGGAAAAGATGGGAATTTGATTATTTTTCAGAAATTAAGCCACAAATATAAGTTGAATCATACTCATATACACTCATTGCCATAAAATTTGCATCGGATGAGTTGTCGAATAAAATGAAATTCATAGTACAACTTTGATGCAAACAAATAAGTCATTACAAAATCAGTGCAAAATGATATTAATTCATTGTGAAAATTACAAATAAATTGAAGTTTTATTACCCCTGTTAGTCACCTCTAGCAGGGCTTACTGGATTAGGTGCAACTGGGTCATTGGGCATATAAGTCCGTTTTTGATGTTTCTGCAACATCAGTTCCACAGTTGTTGTAAGGGCGCTTAATTCGACGACAGAACTGATCCCCATCAACTTATTTATCAATGATTACAGATGTGCTGATTGATGACATCAGGAGATGGTGAACCAGTGGGCAAATGTATTAGGTGATCCTGTAGTATTGTTGTGCGTAGGCGACGCTATCAGTTGAAGAAAACTGGCTCTGGGAGCTCTGCCAAGTGTAGGAACATGGCGAAGAATGTGGTTTTACCTCTGGGCTACCATGACACCATGGATCAATGGAGAACATGGCTCATGCAGTGACGCCTAGCCATCACACCAGTTGTGAAAGCGATGGGCCTCTGAAATGGTGATGGTGATTGGCCGTGTATTACAAGTAACAGGTACCGCGATAGGCAACTGTCAGCTTCTGCCAGGTGCCGCCGGTGGTACAGTTGACACAGAAGCCCGTAGTGTTGTCTGTATGGATGGTGTGAACAATGAGACATTTCCAGCGCTATGTACGATAATCGAATGATGTGGTGATTAGCATATCGACTATTATTTGTCTTTGGAAGGCCTACACCTCCTCTGGCAGCAAAGTCAGAGCCGGCTTTGGTGGCGACTTCTCCTTATTGAAACACCTATTTCATCATCGATATAATTCTTTCCCTCTCGAGTGACAATATGTGTCTCCGATGGCGGCGTAATGGTGACTCAGTTAAAAGCGTCCTCTACAACAGATTCAATACAAATGCTCAAGCTCTGTATCCGTTACAATCAAAGCGATAACCTCTCATGGCGTGCAGATACACCCATTCTGCTCTTTTCTCACTTACATATCTACCTGACACGCGTCCTCATGCAGTTTAAATGCCAATTTCACTCTACCACTTGTTGCTCAAATTTATGTGTCAGGTGTATGTAGGGAGAAATATCCTTTTAAATATTAAAGTTGCTCTAGAAATCTCATAGTTGATGCCTTCTAATTCACTTTCTTTTAAAGCTTTCCCTTTTTATTAGTATTTATAAAATAGAAAGTCTAGATTTGTTTCTTCTCATACTTGAACTCTAATTAATAAATATCATAGATATAAACCTAATACTTTAATGATCTGTCAAATGCAATAATCATAATACAATTTTATTAAATATCATCTTCCTTTTTCTAGTCAGTAGCATTAGGTAAAATATTATCTAATGAAACGAAATGCTTATTTAAAACTTTTTAAAGAAATAAATTTAAGATATTTAATTTACAATTAATAAATGCACACGAATAAACGGTACGAACTTTAGACGTTCTAGCAATGATAGTTTAGAACATAAACCAACTTTATAAGAAAAACATTCTTTAAAGTTCTAGAAAATGGCTTAAATGTATGTTAATGTTAGCAAAGCACAGTTTAGTTCTGAAATTAATCCTTTAAAATAAATTTTTCTGAAATAAAGTAAGCGCTTTTGTTGCAAACTAATTTAGAATGGACTGGAGGCTATATGTGCGTAAATATTTCTACATGACTTTTTTTTTTCTTTTGAAATTTTTTTCTCTTTAGGATAAAACAGAAAAAATAAAAACAAAGATTGCAATTAATTTTAATACTAATATTAAAAGCAATATAGAGATATATAAATATCCCACTAATTGCTTTCTGTTTATATTCAGATTTTTTTTTCTGATACTTATCTTTAAGAAAGTAGTTTAATATTTTTGGATAAAAATACTAAAATTCTGTTTTGTATGAATTTTCGCTTATAAAGTATTGAAAAGAAATTAATAGTAAGACATAACACGTTGATTATCTCAGTAATTTTCCGGAATCCGGTCTGAAAATGCAATTTAATTTAATCACATATTATATTACTAAAAACTCTATTTATAGTGCTTAGTTATCACCAAAAAGCATTGAGAATTTTTTTAATGAAAATATCTGTCAAATCCTCTCGTATTTGAATGATTATATTTTCTGCTCTTTTACTGATATTTTTTTCATATAATTTATTCATGCCCTTATTTTTTATTCACATTTACTCTGATATACTACGAATTTAAGGTAGCTCCACGAATGCGGCAAGTAAGCATATTACGAAATACGTCACAGTCGATGTCATAGTCAAGAACATTAACTATGATTTATTTTGTTGTTGATTAATAATGTGTTACATTTTTAAGAAATTACGCACACAATTTAAGAGCCTAGCATTTAAGGTACATCTTTTTAATAAAGGTTTTTGAATTTTCCTATATGTAACCAACAAATGCATATTTTATTATTTTATGGGTCTTTAAGATTAGAAGAACACTTAGAGAAGTTTCGTTAGGGTATATTTTTACTACCAAAAGGCATTTTATACAATTATGAGCAAAAATTAAGACTTCCCGCAAAACATGTAACTCAAAGGAAAGTAAATATGTATACATTTTGTAAATTAAATAATCTACAATATAACCTTATCTAGAGAATAGACCGTTATTTTGATAATATAGCTCTTATGTAGGAAGCTGTGATAGTTCGAATTCTGAACACACTGACATTTTCTTTAAAAAGTCTTTGTAATTTTCACCTTATTGCAATATAAAAAAAATCTTCCACTCAATGTAAATCTCAAGAATGGTCTATTCTATGTATAAGTAACTGAAAACACACACACACACACACATATATATATATATATATATATATATATATATATATATATATATATATATATATATAGAAAAACTTGTTTACAGGTCCTTTCTCGTCAGAGAAATCAATGATCAATTAATATTAAAACAGCTGTAACATTCAGTTCTGAAATGAAGTAAAAACAAAATTCATACAGATTTTAACGATAAAAAATTGAATTTTAATGTATGACCAAAAATTAAAAGATAAAAAAAATGTCCAAAAGTTGTTTTGAAGTAGTACTAATTTAACTAATCAGAAAAATTATTGAATAACGTAAGATTATTATTAACTACAAAACAAGTTTTTAAAATTATCATGTACACGATATATAGATTTATAAACAAATGTTATATATATATATATATATATATATATATTGACAAATCTTGTATTACATGCACGTATATTTAATTATTTTTGAAATAACTGTTACATGATTTTCCTCCTTAATACACATTTTTAGAACAGGAGGGAGTAGGGGATCGGACATAATTGGAGTACGTGGGTGTGTTTCTAAGTAAGATAATGTTTTGTAAGATGGAACTCGCAATGACCTATACATTACGAGCTTAAAAAGCTCAATTCGGAGAAATATTTTTAAGAAGATGGATGATTTAAACTAAGCAGTTGACGATGTTTAACATAGGAAACACATCACACTACATCATGGAAAGTTAGACTTCATGTTGCTGTGGCGATTCATCCGATAATCGTAATATTATAAGCTGGGAGATTCTTTTACTTCTATCCTACTACCCATACCTAACAACCTCCGATTATCACCTGATTTTCTAGCTGCAACACTTTTCGAAAGAAAAAAATTCTTATTTGAAGCAAGTGTGAACTGAGCACTATATGAGGTCTTCACATCTAAAGATAAGGCATTCTTCAAAAATCATTTTCACAAATTACTTTATCGTTGACGAGATATTATAAGAAACAACAGAAATTATATTGACAATAAATATTAACTAAGTGTACGAAAAATGTATTATTTTCTTTCACTTCTCAAACTGACAGAACTTTCCAATGAACCTTATAATATAAATGAAAACTAATTTAAACAAAGAGCAGATTTTGAGAAGCGCAATGAAATCGAAGTAAATACTTTCATTTTATATCCATATATGCGTTTAGCGAACTAATATTTGTATCATTCCAGTGATAACCGATGGCAGCTAATCTCTTTTTACGCTTTCCACCCACCATATGGGAGCAAATCTTTCCAACCGTAACCTGTTGTGGAGAGTGTCCCGATATTTTCTTGCATCGATACTTTTCCCTTTTCCTCTCTTGGCGATTTATGCATTTTATTTCTTATCGTGGCAACAGCTGCCTGCTTTCCCCTCTTGTGCCGAACTGTCGCCAATGATGGATGGCCCGAAGGCAACGGCACGCTACCTGCTTGTCGATTCACCCTCTTCAGAAATTTATTAATGTCCGTTTTGTGTCTCTCTGATGGTTTCGGAGCGGTGGGTTTGGTTTTGAATTCACATGCGACGGTAATTGAAAATTAATTTCCAAGCTGCGTTTTTTGACGATTAGGCGGATAACAATGAAACTGAGAGTTTTGTTTTGAAGGGAAAATGGAAATCTATACCCTGTAATGAGCAGTCCGTCTATTCAGTTAAATGTATTGGAATCAAATGGGAATCTGAATGTTACATAAACACGCACTTATACATATTTGTCATCAATTGTATGTAATGAAATAATCTTATTATACCAATTTGTTTTATGAATGAGGTTTAAATTTTTTTAAGAAATTGTGTTATTTCCAAGTTTTTTTGTGCACTGTCACAGGTGGGAAAGCATATCGGATTAAAAAAAATCAAAATCGAGCATTCAACAAAACTATGCATTGTAACCATTTTAGTACATTTCTATACATGATGTTTCGAAATTCCTGGTCAAAAATTTAAGGGGTGATAGAAAATATCTAAGCAATCAATTTTCACAAAACAATGCCTATTGTACATCGCCTATTCCTGGTTACTGCACGTCGCTATGCTTCTTGAAAGTCATGATAGAAATGACGATGTGCAAGAAAACTCGCGCTTTATGCTTTCTATTACTGCGCCATATATCGTTTCACCGTTTGCTCTCCACCTGTGCATTGTATGATGAAAATTGCTTGTTCAGGTGTTTTCTATCAACCCTTAAATTTTTCACCATGAGTTTCGAAATATCCTGTATTTTAATTAATCCAATGCTATAAAAATAATTTTCCACAAAATATTTATTTTATGTAGATTATTTAAATCCTAGGTTTAAAATTATAATATTAATAAAATTAAAATTTTTACCAAAACTAGATTCTATTTTTTACATGATTACACTTTTGTACAAATATATTGTGTTTTTCCCAACATGTCTTAAGATGATGAACAGTTTTACTTTTTTTTTACTCAAGGAATTAGCTCTTTATTTGTCTTTTCTCACATACGAGTTTTAAGTGGAAAATATTGCCTTCAAACCCACAACAATTTTGTAAGTAGACTGGATCTTTAAAAGTTCTTGTCGTATCTGTAAGTTACATGTGTCAGCTATGTTGCTGAAAATTCTATTCGACTATCGATGAAACAGTGTAGAAAGATTTTTAAATCTAACCGATTCCTCTCCAATATGATGAATCGCTTGAACAAATAAAACACCTCAATTCACTAAAAATACAAATATTATGTAAAGGTGTTACATCATATCTAAGTACAAAGTTTTATAGAACACACTGATAATTCTCAAAGAATACAAAACATTCTAAAGTACACACACAATCTATGCCAACTTTTAACAAGAGGAATTAAAACAGATGATTCTGCCATGAAAATCAATTATTCAATTAAATATTATAATTGGAGCAAACGATAAATAGTTAAAGTAGACAATAGTATTTTGTTCAGATCTTAAATAAAGGAAAATGTGAAATTATCAAATTAAATATTTATTAGAATTATAAATATATCTTATGTAAGCTAAATGTAATTATTGGTGCTGTAAAATAAATATAAATCTCAGTACAATAATCCATTTTCAACACACGTGTTGAGTTAGTTTTCTTGATTCTCAGTTTTCGCTGATGTATAAAGAACTGAAAAAGAGGAGACCTATTTCGAGACAAGGTTAAAACAGTCTCAACTCTTTAAGGAACGTGAACTTCCTTCCTTCCAACAATAGGGAATCTACCATTAAAACCTGGTGTTGACAACCACAACCAAAGTTCCTTTCCTACGAGTTTGCCCAACTAGTCAAGAATTAGTGCAGTTTTGAGGAAACGTGTGGAAAGTATTTCAAAAATAGAAAAGGCATTCCATAGATAGGTGGTTTTCAGGTACAATCAGAAATGTGAAAAATCAGGTAATAAATAAAAAATCCCATTACATGTATTACGAGGCTGGTATACATAGAAGCATATATATGGCATGCATTATATATAAACATATATATGGTATCCTTTACACAAAAAAGGTACTTCAAAGAAATCTCTTGAAATTTTTGTAGGTATAAACGCTACTTATGTGATTTATTTGAATGTAAGAAGGCTTGATTAATTATTAGAATTCTGTTACACAATATTTTTAATTAGTGAAATTCAATACTTGCAGGGATTTAGTAAATATTATCTTCACTATCAAAGAACATTTTTAGAAAATTGTATGAAGAATTGCTTTACTACAGCTGCTATATTTGGTTTAATCTAGGAATTCCAACATTTTAATATTTACCGATTTAACTATTTCCGTTTTCCACGTATGAAAATGACTTGGAGGTCTTAAACGAGTAGAAATATTAAAAATGGTGTAACTCTTAAAGTGATGAAAATAAAAAAAAAAAAAAACTTGCCTACAACATGCATACAGAAATATACTTTTGCATTATGACCCGTCATTATGTTTTTATTCACATATTTATCTTTCATTCACCCATTGTAAGTATCTGAGGTTATTTAGCTATCCGTTTAATATACAATGTGTTTACAAAAGAATATCCCAATCGAGCTTCTGTTGTAACGACTACCTTTCATTAACGGGCTCTTGCGGCATATCCTTGTTGAAGATATCAAGTAATAAATACAAACTCCAATTGAAGACAATTTTGAGAAAACCAAAATATTTTATTGATAGTCAACGGTAGATAGATAAAGTCGCTCTCTCTCTCGAATTTCAAATTGATTTATTAATTCTAACTTAGGGTCAACTAATAAATTCTTAGCTTTTCAATATACTTGTATGATTCGATCTATTTACAAACTACTAATTCTTGTCCTAATACTTCAAATATAAAACCCATTTCAGTCCACAAAACTAACAGAAAAATTTCAATCAGAATAATAATTCTCAGACAGCTAGTTGTTTTCCTCTATCTCCCTACTATTTTCCATTAATTCTATTTTATATATATATCATTATCTTTCAATCACTTCATTTCTATTTTCATCTAATTTACCTAATTCCTTTTCATTTTGGTTGGTAAGAAATCGTAATTCTATGCATTTCAAATTGATGTAAAGTCTCTGGGGTTAGTGAAAAGAAAATAAAAAATAGCCCAACGTCACATTGCAACAAAATTGAAGAAGTTACAACCCTCTTTTGGACATTGAATGAAAAACAACACTTTAAACTTTCTAAAATTATAATTGGTCAATACGACATCCACCAGAAATACAAACTCTATCTAGCCTATAAAATAACCTCAGCCCCAGTTTCTTCTAATAGTTGAAACTGTCAAATCTTCAGCATATTCAAGTAGGCAATACCAGTGGCAATAGACTCATGGAAAAAAATAATGGGGTAAAAATTTTGTTTTGGCACGAAACACATTAACCTTCAGAGAATCGCGTTCCACTTCAGCGATTGCTGGATCACAAATGTGAGCATTAAGTCGGTTGATTTTATTTTTGGTATGAAATGTCGCTTCATAGACTTAAATATAAAGTACTCGTTTTTATCGATCTATTCAAAACTTAACCTGTAAAAATTAGTTCCTTGATTATTTATCATGCATAAGCTGCCTGTAAGACAAAATGCTAATTTTGGTGGCGTTTATGGTTTTATTAACGTCGCACTAGTAACAAAACGAGATATATTAGCCCAAGGGAACCGAGCTCACCCAGATGGCTTAAAACTGCAAACCGCCCCCCTAGGAGACAATCACCCCCCACATTCAGCATTTACTAGCAAAACAGAATTTCTTTTCAACAATAAAGGGTAAGATATAATTGTACATGTTGGAGCGAAGAACAAACAATAACACATAATTTCTAAATTCAAAAGAAAATAAAAACTAACAATGCGTTTATAAAGTTTGACGTCATAGTTTTAAAACTTCCAATATTTCCTTTTCCCGTTTTCCTTTCATTTCCTTGGAATACATATCAATCAGTATTCCAATGACGTCATAATTTTCTACTTACAACGGATGCTGATACTATGACTCATGCCCACAATCAGACTGCTGGCAACGACCCGCGTAATATTGAACCTCAAGTGACGAGGACGACACCTGAGTTGGCACTTCCCTCTTCCAATTTACTCACTACGCCAACTTCAGGGCTTTGATCCTCGACAGTTTTAACATGCCTCAGTTCCGGCTATACGGCTGTTCTTTAGTAGCATTTCAGCTCAATCCCACGACTCGACGAAATCCACCGATCATGACACCGTGACCATGACCACTAGGCAACCGCGGCCACAAATTATTAAGGATAAGAACGTGTACCAGCTGCAGCTTGAATGGTTTGAAAATAAATCGCAACACTTTCTATACCTTTGTATCTGTTCGTTGATACTTAAATGACAAACTGTTGTTACGGTTAATTGATTAAAGAGAAGATGATGGCGGATCTCATCATCAGTTGCCCCCAAGAAGCCCTGGTTTATCTTTTTGTATTTCTTCTTCGGGACTACTTAAAAGATAAGATGCTTTTCCTCCTCAAACAACAAGCATTGACGAACTGAAACCATGGATAACTGCAGCCATTCTAATTGTGCCACCGAGCTCATTGATAAAAGACAATTTCTATTATCGACTAGATATTGTTCGTGTTTCTGGTGGTGATCCCATTGAACATTTATGATCTTATAAATTTTAAAGTGTTATCTTTTATTTAATTTGTTCAAAAGGGTTGTAACTACTTTAGTTTTATAACAGGTATTCTAAAGTTGAGATATTCTTTTGTAAACATCCCGTATAATAATAAAAAACCTGTTTAAAGCCTTTACTTAGAGAAAATCCGTTATACATAGTTATTCAGAATTAATCCCCCGATTTAAAATTCAACATTTTAAAAATTAACGACACAGAATGATAAGTAATACATGAATACAAAGGAACAGTGAGGAAGGTTTATACATAGAATAATAGATGACCCTCATGTAATTTTTGTAGAGCCATTTCACGAAAGCTAATATAGAATCTTTCACAGAACAGTTGGATCGGTCGCAATGGACCAGATGACTTGATATTACACGGCTGGCCACCTAAGTCACCTGACATAGCCTCATGTGATTTCTTCTTTAGGGAATTTATAAAAGATAAACTGAATTCATCACCGTTACCCACAAATTTATTACAACTTAAACAATGAATTTCTGCTGCTCTGCAATCAATTACCATTCACACTTTGCAACGTGTTTGACAGGAAATGTAAATAATAAATTGACATATACGAGTAATTAAATGAAATTATATCGAACATATTTGTAAAGAGATTTTTCACATTTTTCCTTTGCATCTATTGTTTATTTATGAAAATATAGCATTTTGAATAACCTTGCATATTAGGCATGAATTAAGGCTCCCGTCTTAAAGTCAAATTGGATTCGTAAACTTGATATTAGTTGTACAGAATTTCTGTTTTTCATCTAAAATATTTTGTTATATTTACTTGAATGCTATAAAGAGTATCCGATAGGGGAAAATGAAATGAAAGTCTCGTTGAAATTACATTTTTCTTTCAATTTCAAGAAAACTTTTAAATATTTCGCAAAGCTTTAAAAGTCCACCAAGGAATCCTTGAAATAAAATATGAGGTTTTCAAAAATCGGTCGAAAAATTTAATTCCACAGAGATTTTTATCGTTCTTTACTCTTCAGAAAACATTTTGAGGCATACAAAGAAATGCGGCAGTCTTAATTTGAAAAAAGAAAAATAGAAATACCAAAGGATTAAAATGTTCACGAATTCGTATTAGCTAAGAGGCGAAAATAAATAATAATGAAAAGCATTTTTTAACTTTACTCAAGATCAAAAATTATGATTTTAAAATTTCATGTATTCTGAATGCATTAGAAACAAAACATCGTTATAGAAAAGGCGAAATAAGCAGAATCATTAATTGTTACATTATTGAATTAAATTTTTTTACCGTATGAAGAAATCTCTAACTGTTATCTTTTTGTTTTTTGCAAAATCATGTTCTGATGCAATAGCGTAGAATATTTTTTTCATGTTAAACCCATTTTTAGAATGTGTTACAATTATAATTATGTTTAGTTGCTATGATTTATTTTGTGTTAATAAATTCTAAATTGAGTTCACTTAGTTCTATTTTGTTAAACTAATTCATCTTAATCAATATTGTTATTACTCATTACGGAAATATGTAAATATATAATTAATTACAGTAAATAATTTGATAATTTAAACCACATCTGCAAGCATCAGATGTTCTGAAAGTAAACTGTAATAATTCCTATTTATTTATTTATTTTATTTTACATACTAATTTTCTTTATAATTAATAATAAGTTTTAAGAACATTTATGCAAAAAATAATTGTTTTGCTCTTAATTTAATTAGAGTGAAAAAAATAATGGTTTTTGTTTTTAAAAAAGAGCTTTCTTCCGGAATAGAATTAAATAAATCTCATTGAGTCTAAACAACAAATTAAATAATCTTTAATATAATTTCATAAGAACCTGTTGCTCTTTTTTATATAATTGGCATTTCATTTTGCTTTTCTTTTTCCTTTTTTACAGTAAATTGAAACCATTCCTTGAAATGTAAAATAATGATAAATATGAAATAAAATATTTATAGTATTGATTTTTTAAAAGTTACAAAGCAAGTCTAGACCTAACTTGAATAATTTAACTCAATTTATTTGATAAGTTGTCTTTCTATCAAGCAGTCTTTTCACGAAAGTTCATACATTATTTTTTGATGATTTCATTATATTTACAAAAGTAACACATCACTTTTATTTGTGCAGAAAGCGGAAAAAAGAGAATTCCCAATAGAGAAGTAAAGTAGAAATATGTGTATCTTACATGTATGTGTGTATAAAGTAGAAAAGGTTTTCTTTATATAATACAAGACAGATATCCGGAAAAGAAACCCAAAATGGATCGATTTGACCCAAATAGAGTAGAAAGGGTAAAGTATGTTTGTCACTAGGAATTAATGGAAGTAATGATGAATGATTTTATCACTGTCGGTTTTTTTTCATTCAGGAAAAAAAACAAGCATAGGTATTCGGTATTCATCTAACAAACCGATTTAAGTAAATATTACTGCCTCGAGTAGTACAATGTCTTCTGACTATATTCACAAAATTATTTATTAATTCATTCTTATTTTTATTATTAAGTATACCAATGTTTAATCTGTTGGTTCTGCACAGGTCAAAACGCTCTATCAAGTTATCAGAAAAAATGAACAAACAAGTAAATAAGGAGCAAACCTAATTTAGAAAAATTATTGAATTTACATCTCTGAAACTTTGACGTGTTTTTGATGTTATAATATCATAATAGAGAATACATGGACTATTAGTGACGTAATTGTAATTTTAAACCACGGTTGTTGTCAGTTACGGCCTCTGAGCTCAGGAACCCTTACCTTCCTAACTCTTACTACCCAATAGCTCAAAGGAACTTTGAAGCCCAAATCTGTTTAACATGCAGAAGTCTCATTATTCCTTTCGAATGGACTTTATTCGAATATCCAGTCAATATTGCAATTCAATTTCAACATCGTTGCTACAATCCGGTGACTGACCTATGCTTGCGGTTAAAGTAGCCATATATTTGTACAGCCCCTGTGGCATAACTTAATCGTTTTCACCCAAACATGTCCAGGTTCGAGCTGAAAGTCACAAGGATTTAATGTGATTGTTTATTAACGTCACACTGAGAAGCAACAAGAGCACTATTGTACTTTTGAACTTCGGTCAAGTGACATGAGGGTGATATCTGAGCACTGGCCATCTCCAAACTTCCACACTAGGCAAACGTCCATCAGCCTGGATTCACAGCGAGTCTTTAAAGGTATCAGGATTTGAGCCCACGACTCGAAGAAAGCCTCCAGTTGTGAATTCCTTACCAGGACTATTTGGCAACCACGGCTAACTTAACAAAGTAACAAGGAATTAAGCTACTAAGTGAATCCTTCTTTTAATTCTCAAGCGTATTTACAACTATAAGCTCGCAAAGACTGATTGATTATTAAAGTCATACTGAGAAGAAACACGAGGACTATTCGCGATTGACCACGTAATTATGAACCTAGGTTACATTACAAGGACGAACACATGAGCTAGGATACTTTCAGGTTTCACTCTTTCTCTTTCAAGTTCCTCCTTTCGTTGCAAAGAATTCAGATTTCAACCAGATTTAACGTGCATCAACACCTTTACACAGTGCATTTTCAGTGACACTTGAGTTGGATCCCATGACTTGACAGAAACAAGGTCGTCCATGAGTTTGAAACCAACTAGGTTGCTGCGGCCACGTGATTGAGAAGACTAATAAAATTAAATTTCTACCTTAAACGAATAGTATTAATAACAAATTAAAAATATATAATATACAAGTTGCAGCTATAACAACGTCAAACCCGTACCTGGTCTCGATTTCTAAATGTTAGGGACTAATAAAAAAAATAGCAATAACGACTGATCCCGTTTGCACGTGGTAGTCGGGATCCATGGTTTTCAAGCAGTGGGTTAAGTTAACAGCGGGTTACAGTATATATATATATATATACACTCTATAACAAAAAAAAAGGAGCACCAAGAAGAAGTTGTCCGATGGGGACAAAAATTGGCGGATAGGAAAATTATGTACAGAATAGAAATCGATTTAAATTTCAGAAATATTGAATGATTTATATCAGAGATACATAGTTATAAAGTAACGAGCTCAATAAGGTGTTGACCCACCTCTACCTTCGATGAAAGCTGCCACACGACGAGGCATAGAGAAATATAGATCCCTGATGGTCTGCTGCGGTATTTCTTGCCAAATTAGCTCCAATTGTTGGGCTAGGTCATCAACATTCTTTGGTAGATGCAGTCGCATTCCCATCATATCCCAGACCTGCTGGATAGGTGTGAGATTTGGCTGGCCAAGGAAGCTGTAAGACAATTCATAGCAGTACGTGCCGTATGTGGTCTGGAATTCTCTAGCTGTAAAATAAGATCCGGGTACTGCAAAAGAAATGGTAGCAAAACTGGTCTCAGAATGTCGTCGACGTACCGCTGTGCGGTGAGTGTGACTCTAATGACGACCAAAGAGGTCCGGCTATCGAGGGAAATGGCACCCCTTCACCATAACTCATGGTTGAGGACCTGTATAGCGGGCAATATTGAAAGCAGGATGGGCAAGCTGTCCTGGGTGTCTCCAGCCACGTCTTCGAAGATCGTCAAGACACAGTTGAAAGCGGGATTCGTCGCTAAACACTGTACGGTCCCAGTCAGCATCATTCCAACCTGATCGAGCCAAGCAGCTCTGTAATCTTGCCCTACAGTGTGTTGGCGTGAGTGACAGGGGGCGTAGCGGTCGGTGCGAGTGTAGATTTCGCTCTATCAGCCGTCAATGGTCATGGTGGACACTCGTGTGGGTCGGCAAGTCTGATGGTTGATAACGATGAATCAGGCGCTGTGATAGCTGATCCGACAATCACTTTGTCTTCCTGATCTGCTGTGGCCCTAGGTCGACCGCTACCATCATGACGCTGAAATCTGCCATTGTCCACCCATTCTTGTCAGCATCCTCTAATCGCTGCATCAATTTGACCCATATGAGGAGCGATTCTCCGATTTGCCCGACCTGCCTCTTTCAATCCAACGATACGACCTCTTTCAAACTCTGACAATTGTTCGTAATGAGCTCGAATCCTACGGCAAGACATTTTTTCAGTCGTTGAAAGGTATCCTAAATCACAATGCACCAGAAAATGTGACCATCCGATTGAGAATCGCTTCTTATATACACCTGCTGAGTGAGCAGTTCCGATGCGCTGTAGCTCTCACTATTTATTGATTGGACACCAAATTTTAATCATTTGCATAATCAGTCCAAATGTCTTTGCATACAAAATTTCATTACAATCGGGCAAATCCTTCTTGGTGCGTCGTTTTTTTTTTTTTTTTTTTTTTTTTTTTTTTTTGTTATAGAGTGTAAATTAAACAATAAGATACCTTCCAACATCCAAAGGAATTTTCTGTGTAAAAAGCATTAGGAAGACAAACTAGATTCGAATAAAGAAGAAATCGAATGGAGAGATAAATTCTCTGAAAGGAGCAAGCTCTTTGATTCTTGTTAATTATTCATATCTATTTCATAATCCATTTCGATGTCCAAAGGGAACACAAACTTAATTTTTTTTCCAGTTAATTGTATCTTTTAAATATTTGCAATTTAATTCATGTTGTTATTTTTAAATTTCTTAATAAATTTTAAATTGTTTACAATTTTACTATGCATTTATTGGAAAATAAAAAAAGCTCTTTATATGATGTGAAAATTAATACATAAAAATTTTGCTTATGCATTTATAATTCTCCTATAAAATATTTTTAATTTTAACACGAATTTAAGGGCTTAAAATATTAAAATAATTACTCGAAGATGATTTCTCAGGAGGATTATATATATTGATGCAAAATATTTTACATTTCCACTAATTTAAATTTGACTAAATATAAGAATGATTTACGAAATATTTTTATGAAAATTATCTCTTTATTTTGATTATTATTATTGTGTATTAGTAAAGAGAATAAGAGTAGATAATGAATTTTAATATTTAATATATTTTTTTTCATGGGTATCTTTATAAATTTGTTCTTTTTACTAAAATCATAGAAAATAATTAAGCAAATATATGCACATGGTATTTAATAATTTTCAGATACAACAAAGTAAAATAAAAGTAAATTTACAGTATATTTCCACATATAAGACGGCCCTCAGATAAGAAGAAGTAAACGTTTTTGTCAAAGCTTTATATATTCGGCATGTATTGGTCCTATAAGATGTCATCTAATCTATGAACAGCTTATGAACGTAGTTTAGATGTGCGAACATTTTCTGGAACAAATTTTATCTTCTTGTAATTGGCATCACAGTCTATAGAAGCACGTTTCAAATCATGAACTCATATGTACCTCTAACAAGTTTCGTTGCAGGTTTTGTCGAGTGTTCAAAAAATTTTACTGTAAATGTAATTCGAGGAAAAAAAATTGTGAAGTGTGGGCCTAATCATAGAATCAATGAAAAGAATGAAATATGAAGCAAATGTCAATTTAAGAATCATAAACTAGGCTAAAGAATCAAACAATTATGCTGCAACAAGGGCTTTCGATATAATAGAGATGTTGGTAAGAGTTTGGGGAAAGAATGAAGATGCCAATGAAAAAAATATTCTACGAGGTGAGGAATAGCTTACTCGCCAGATTTAGAAAATAACGTTACTCATTGGATATAAAAAAAAAAGGTAGAACTGTTATATTGTTACAAGAAACATGATTAGGTCTAATATATTGAAGTGGGAAGAGACCAATCCATAACAAAGAAAAAAATTTAAATCAGTAGTAAGTTGGTGATAGCGTTTCATGAACAGATAAAATTTGGTAAAACGAAAGAAAATAACATTTCGCTGAAATCACCACAATATCTCGACCATAAAATGATGAGTTTTACGAGTTTGTTATTAGTATGAAAGAAAACACAACTTTCTAATATCTAATATTGTAAATATGGATCATCTTTGATATGATAAACAATATAACTGTAGGAAAAAAAAGGCGTACAAATTGTTGAAATTAGAAGTATAGGTCATGAAAAGATCGGGTTTACAGTAGTATTGACATGTGGTCATTTTCAAGAAAACTATTCCTAAAATAAAATTCCCGAAAGCGATTTTCGTACATTTAAGAAAAGGGGTGGATGAACGAGAACAGTGTTTATTTGTGAATGGAAAATGTGTGGCAGGAAGGACTGGGTGCTCTACGAAATCGATAGTTTGTTAGTGTGGTATATATCTCGCAATTACGTAACAGAAAACACTAAGAATCGCTTAGTAAACAACAATAGTAAGATTAGTTATACCTCGTGGTTTAACTTCGGGGCTACAACTTTTAGACATATCTCTGAACAAACCTTTCAAAGATCACATGAGAGAACAATGAAATATCGGATGATGAGTAGCAAAAAGTCGTAAATGAAAGGTGTAGTTATCTGAACAGTGTCGCTTGATATATTGAGTGATTTCTTAATTAAATGAAAGGAAAAAGTTAAAGTGATCAAAACAATGATCAAATTTTTCAAAAAGTGCGGGATTTCTAATGCTACGGAGGGCACTGAAGTCGATTTGTTGTGAGATACCAATGACGAAGTGGAAATCGAATCGTTAAGTACAGAATGGGACCCGTATGAGGAGTTTCTCAACAACGAAAGTGAGGATGTACTTGAGGAGTTATTTGCCTTAGAGGATGAATGTGAGGATATTGCAGAATTTTAAACACATTGCTGATTGATATGTTTTACTTTACAAATGTTTTAATTTATATGAATTTCTATCTAACTTTTTTGAATCTGTCCTGTAAGACGACCTTGAGTTTTGGGGACTTTTTTGTTAGGATTCAACTATTGCTTTATCTGTAGAAAATACAGAATATACTGTTTTGGGGCGTTTTAGCAGGAGCATAGCTCTCAAATCTTATGCATAAAATATCAAAGTATAAGCAGTGTATTTTCTTAAGTTAATATTTCCTTATAAAAATATTTAATGCCGTTGCTTACAATTCCTAATACGCTCTGTGATATAAAACCGATTTTAAATTCTTTTTTACCAACATTCACTTCAACGTATTTGTTTATTTTAATGCGTAAATATATTTTTTTATCCTATGCCCATCTCCGACCTTTGAGTCATGAGTCGACGAGCAGCCCAATACAGTGAAGAACGATTCAAGCAATCAGTTAGTAACACACAAATATGAAGAGTTAAAAGCATTGAGGACTGAAGGGCATAAGCTGAGGTGTTCTCCAGTCATAATCATTCCATGGTCGCAAAGAGGACAAGTATCTGTATTCGTGAATCCATTTTTATATAGGTGGCTCTGTAAATAATCATGGCCCGTAGCAAGTCTAAAGCAGGCCACTCCGACTGCTCTAGGTAGAAAACAGGAAATCCTTAATGACTTTTTCAACAAGGATTCCCATTTTTTCCCAGAGGCCTTTTCTCTGTATACGCTGAGACGGTTAGATTTGAAAGCGTAAATATATAAAAATACTCGTATTGAGAAATTTCGAAAGTTTCACTATCTGTTGATTAAATTAGAAAGAAGTGTTATATTTAATATTAACTTAATACAAAATAGGATTTATTTTTTCAAAAATTCAACCGATTTTATTTTTCCTCAAATGTGCAAAGTAATCATATTTAGTAATTATATAGTTTTATTCAATTTGAATACCTTTGAAGTTTTGTTTGGAGAAGACTAAAGAACAAGTGGATCAAAGAACAGATTAAAGAACAATTCTTCAGAAATGGTCAAAGACAAGTAAGAACAGTTCATCTAACAGAAAAGAAATTCACATTACTAATCATTACGTACATATGAATTTAAAAGGGCTACTATACTTTGAATATAATTACTATCATTTTATTTAAGACCTTTAAGTGTAAACCATCTGTTTAAAAGAGGCTGTCAAAACTTACTTTAATTTTAATTCTTCTTTCAACAATTAGCAATTTCTGCATCGAAATGGTTGTCGAATTTTAATATTTCATTATTTTCGATTCTTAACCTCTACAACTAGACGGTAACGGTAACGGCTAAAATTACGAGGTACCTATTTTAAAAATTAAAAACTTACCCTCTCATCATAATTTATAATTAAAGAGCATAATTAGTTAAAGTTTATCAGAATTGTAAAAAGCTATCATAATTAGGATCAAGGCAACAAACGCCTACTACAACTAGAAATAGCGTGCATCAATCATAAAGTATTTGTCAAAACAAAATTCTACTGCATTTATTGTTCGAATAAACAACTATTCTGTATATTACAGTCAAAATACATTTTATTTCTTTGGTTAGTTTGCTACAATAAAAAAAAAGAATTTCAAATTATTCTACATTAATGAATGTTGCACGATATTATTCAGCCATTTTACTACTCAAACCACGCATTCCGGAAAACTGCATTAATTTTAGGAATTTAATAAATAAAAAATTTGATTCCGAAATGGGTTTTGACAATACCCATAATGAAGTACAACTATATTTACATATATTATTATGCCCAGCAAGCATTCCAGCTATTGCTTACCCACCCAATTTTAAGTTCTCAGTTCAAACTTAGATTAACGATGGTGGATCGCGCCCCGATATAGCTGTACAACCAACCCTGAATAAAGGAATGGTCATCAATCATAGAGATATCGTGATAGATTGCCTCATTCACTGCAATGTCATGCAAAGTTCCTTCAACTTTGCCGGGCAAAACTCTGGGAGGCGTGCGGACCGCCAGGATTTGGCTCGATTCTTTTAAAGCAATTTCGGAGCTATGAATACATTGTTGAATAAAAAGATTTCTTTAAAAAAAGAATGGCATTCAGACTGAACTTTTTGAATATGAATAGGATGAAGAAAAATGTGTTAGCAAACAGGAATAGCAAAAAGGAATCTTAAAAATCGTTATTGTTCCGAAATCTGTACAGAGATTGGGTTTATAAAGGAGAATAAAAAAAATTCTGTATTTTTAAAAATAATTGACTTTTTAATACTATATTTGATTTTTACTTTTTTCCGGGTTATTTTTTAAATTTTTTTTAATTATAAGTTATCGATGCAATCAAAATATGTTCATTCCTCAATAAATTTTAAAAATAAATAATTTTAATGAATTTTTTTAACTCAGCAAGAAAGAAATACTTAATTTAATAAATAAACTTTATTTTTTCCATAACTGCATTCGAAAGGAAGATGATACGCATGTATTGAAAGCTTTATCTCATTCATAGACTAAATTTAATTTTATATATATATATATAACTGCAAGATGTAAATAACACTAAACGTTTAAGTCAATATTATGTACACATTATACAATTATTATAAAAACAAGATTAAAGACTTAAATTATTTTTTAAAAACATCAACGAAGTAATATCGTTAAGGTTGAAATTTTATTTCAAAAATATTAAAATAATTAATTTGTTTTATACCAACTTTTAGCTCTATAATCACTATTTGTTACTTATTTCTCCGCTTATATATTAAATAAAAGTGATCAGTCTTGTTTCACTAAATAAATATTTTATACATTCCAACCATCTTATTCAGTTATGTTATAAACAAATTCAAGTGATAGAGGATTAAAAAAAAACAGAAATGCTCCTTTCTAAATGATATATTATTTACAACAGTGTTACCCAAATAAGAGACCATGCATTTCTATCTATTCTCTCTCTCTCTCTCTTTATTGCTTTCTATCTTTCATTTTCCCCCAAATACTAACGCGATTATTCACTTTATTTTACTTAATTTTGTAATGTGACATAAAAAATAAATTTAAAAAAGGATTAATGTATTCCCCGAATGCTTAACCACTTTTGTCATCAATCGGTATTAATATGATTCTTCATTTTTAACTGCGACTAATACTTCTCAAACAATAGTATATTAAATTTACATTTTATTTGAGCCATTTATTTTTAAGACTGGACTTCGAGTTATAAAACATGTAATCTCTTAATGGGTACAATGTAAGAAAGAAACTAATTTGTATTCATAAATTTCGAACATATCTCTTACATTTAAGATATGGATATTTATTTATTCACTTCTGATGATCTCATTTATTTCTTTTAAGATTAACTTTTTTCATAGCAAAACTCTAAAATTCTTAAGCTTCTGGAAGGGAATTCTTAAGAACTTTTCTGTAATTTTCGTAATTTGTACCTATTTCAACGTACTCATCTGGATTCTGTTTAAAGGTGACATGATATGTCATCAGAATTCAGCTTTACTTTTGATTATGTATTTGATTTTGTGTCTCACACTAGAACATGAATTTTGAAATGTAAAGTTTTCTTTATTTGAAATATGACAAAGTCTTTAGAGAGTTGAATATTACAAAGAAGTGGATGTTATCTATATAATAAATACACTTTCGTAAATGTTTTAATTTTGAATTATTTATTAGGGTAGTGTTTTTTAGAATGTTTCTGTTGTGGAAAGAAAAAAAAATTGAAACATGGTACCATCTAATTCATTCAGAGATTATGTTCCACATTCGTGACACACACAGAGGACTACAAATTTTTTTTATTGAATTCCTTGCCAAACTATAAAATTACTTCAAAATTGTTTCATTTGATTTTTTTCGTTAAAATTGAGCAAATAATTTTCTCTTCTAATCATTTTTCATTTATGCATAATGAGTATTAGGTTTAATTTTCTTCGATATATTTCTTCTTTTTCGAATCTTATTTCCTGTTGCCTATTTTATTCAAAAATGATTGCCTGAGGAAGTTATTGAAAGTATCACAAATGTAATTTTTACTCTTATTGATTTTTTATATTAATTTATTTAAATAAAAACATTTGTAACACCCCTTTTAATTTCGTCGTATTAAAAAGCGCTTTGAACGTATCAACTCATTCATCCGTTTAAAAACAGGTAGGATTAGGAAAAGTATATTCATGCAAATATTGAAAAATAATTTAAGTAGAATGCGTTTTTCTCGACATTTAAGAAGAGAACATTTCACATATCTACAAATAATGAATAATTTTAATCAAAAGTATCTATTTTTAGTGAATATTTTTCAAGATCTTTCTATTCCTCAAAAATAATAAAATAAATTTAAAAACCTTATTTATGTTAGTTGTTTAAACGGAAAATTTTCAAAATTTATAAATAGTATTCGAAGCCTAGAGTTGATTTCCTCCTTGATAAAACATTCAAGCTATGATTAAAGAAACAACAATTTCAAAAACTTAAAAGTTTCTTCACTTTAACATACAGACCTTTTCTAACTTAACTTCCTAATGGTTAGATTTCTCTTTGAAAGTTTCAAAACTTCCTTTAGAAGCGAAACAAAACAATTCGAATAAACTTTTCAAAAGACGTAACCAATCCCATTGACCTCATTTCTACTACGAGAAACAATAGAGCTTTTCCATTCCAACACAGTGAGTCAAAATCAATACATTTAATCAAAGAAAGGACACAACACTCGAAATCCCTAACAAATATTCATTCTCTCACTTTATCTGCATCCACCGATGCCCCGTGTTTTCCCATGAGTAACTCACTGTAAAAGACCACGCTGTTGAAGATAAAATTCGCCCCCGATAACCACATGATATATTACTTCCACCTGGTCCTGTGTTACAATTCATCAGGATTAAGCCCTTTCCCTTTGTTTCTCCATTGGAAAGCACACGCCCATAGTGAAGATTTTTAATGCTGACCATCATTCCGTGCTTGTCCGCCAGGGGCTTTGCGTGTCCAAGTGCAGGGGCAATCCCCGCTGGGAGGTGGGGCTGGACGTCCCTGAAATTACGCTGACTCATTAAGTTCATCGAGGTTGTAGTGATAATGCTGCCAGTGATGGATCGGTTGGGCCAATCGGATGGTCGATAACTCTAGTAGCTCTCTATATTAAGAATACTTTGGAGGTTTGCACAGCAGCAACTAAAGTTTCTTTGAAATTAGAAACACAACTACTTTTTTTGTTGCATTCTTTTTCGCTACCTCTAAAGAATAAATTGTATAAAATGACTGATAAAAATTAATTCACTAAGTCATTGATAATCAGAATAGAGCCATTCGCATTTGATTATATATTATATTCACTATTGTAAACAATTTTTAACATGATGCCTTCTCGCTACATTAGCGGTTTCTGGTTTATCGAGTTTAGTTTTTTAGTTTTTTATTAACGTCGCACTAGAAGCAACACGAGGGCTATTGGCGACGGACCTCGTAATTTTGAACCACGGTCAAGTGACGTCTGGTTTATCGAGAGTCAATATAATTTAATGGGAATATGAACGCTGAACCTCTCTAGATAAAAATTTAAGAGATAAAAACATTAATTTAATGTGTGTAAGCACATTCCGTACTTGTGTAGACGTTACAGATATCCGACATACTCATTTGTATTTCGTCATTCTGGCAACTAGTATAAAATTAACTTCAAATATATTAAATATTAATTTAACTAAATACTTTTATATTGATACAAAACACAGTAAAAAGGAATAAAATACAGTGATAGTTAAACTAAGTTATGACGAGCTAATCTAATGAAATATTTATGCTTGGTAGTTTTATTAGCACTTGAAGAACACCTTCTGAGTTCCGAATACACTTTATGAACACAACTGTAATATTGCGCAAACGACTTATAATACAAGAAACAATGTACTGAAGTAAAAACTGACAGTTTCGATAAGAGCTTGAAAAAATGCGAGTAGCGCTGTATTGCGACGGGTAGTCAAGTTCAACAAAATTCCGAATCCCCACGAAAAATTATAGAAATTGTCTCAATGGATGCCGGATTATAGAATGCGTCGAACTATCGAATGCCAGAGTATAGAGCGCGATTACGATTCTTACATTTTTACAGAGGCAGGCAGATAAAATGGATTTCAGTCTCAACATTTCCCTTTACAGTTTAAAATCGCTATGCTTATAAGCAAAGCGGAGATATCCTTATAAGACTTGGCTCAAGTACAGAATCCCAACTCGGCATATTTTCTTAAGATTGAAGAATGCCCCATAATTAATATCCTGTTTCGATTATTTAATCCTAAAGAAAACAAGTTTTTTTTTACTACACATTTTGACTTCAATTTATCATTTTTCTCTCTAGATATAATGCATACCGCCAAATTGTCACCAAATAACTGTTAAGTAGGCTAAAGTTTGCTAATTTGGCAACAATTATCCCAAACACTGTTCATTTTTCAATGTTTTACAAATTTGGTGATTTTTGTCACAGAAATCAATATTGAAACATGGCATTTAATTAAACTATTGTTTTTCTTGAACATATATCTTTCAACCAATAATTTCTCTTGCAGTTTTAAAAGGTAGTCAGTTTTGTTTGGATATTTTGATGATATTTCGATATCGATTACTTTGCCAGTATCTACAATTGTAACGGTCACTATAACCTTTTTCGAAGAAAACCCTCATTTCTGCCAGCTATCATCAACCGCAGCAGCAATGTCTCTTTCTCCGTCATTTTCATCAACTACTTCATGAACAACTTCTGCCATACTCTTTTTTCAAGTTTCTCTAGCTGCTTGCAGTAAAGTGTTATTAAATTTGGGATATTCATAATACCGCAAAACATTAATGCAGATTCAGCCCTTTTCCCTATGCATCGCTTGGCAAAAACTAACCTATTATTTTCTTCGTAATTATTGTCACACTACTTTGAATTGAAGAAAATATATTAATACTTATAGCAAGGACATTCTAAATCAAATTTAACAGCTTCATCATAGTTTTTCTTATGTTGTAATAATCTAAATCCTGGTGTACAATAGTTTAAACATTTTACAGCTTCAAAAAATGCACAGGCTAAAAAATTGATATCCATAATAAAGTTTCTGAAACCAGAGTAAGCATCATTTGAATATGATGTATCTGTATTTTTCATTTTCTTTTCACTGGTAGAAACATTTATTTTTCCTTAGAATGGTTTGCTTCATCATCAAAATTTCCTGTGGACGAGTCATTAGATTCAATCTCTTTTTCACATCTGCCTTTATTAAAATGTCCTTTTCTCTCTTTACAGACTTTTGTCTTTGATCTAGACATAATAAAATCGCTTGAAAATAACAAATATTTAGAATAATTTAGCTATATATTTTGATTGAAACACTAAAAAGGAACAAACTCGTGGTCGATCTGAAACGTACTTATGCAAGTGTAAACTTTTTTCTATCCGTCACAGATACAGTGCAATTTCTTATGAGCTAATGCAAAAAAGTAAGACTCAGTTTATAATGAAAGTAAAAAAAAAATTCATTTAACGTCACACATTGAACTATCATTCAAAACTGTTGTTTACATTGTTTGATTTTTGAATGGGCGTGGCCCCGTTTCAATGAATATTTAAAATTAAGTTTTTGAAGCGTCTATCTATCGTAGAAATAAAAATAAGGTATTATAGGAGAGATGAAAATTTATACCATTAGAAAATGAAAAAAAAAAAAAAAACAAAATCTCAAATCATACGCATCATTTTTTGAAGATTGTGACGTTACATCTACTAAGGAAAAAAACTTCAATTAAAAGAACTTTACTGTAGGCTAGTACGTTAGATATTTTTTTTGTCTCCATTGCAGTAAATTCCAAGCGTAATAATTATTACGTTTCCTTTTTCCCAATTCTTTCCCCCTTTTTTGTTGAAGTTGATGATTTATATTCAAAAGCCTCTTACTGATTTCATTCTTTTTAAAAATAAATGCCAGGCTTCTTAAAAATAGTCTTTATTAAAAAAAAATTTAATAGGAAGTATTTTCGAAACAGATTCTTCCGAATGATTAGGTTTTCTTGAGATAAGTCAGGAAGTGTGCCGATGACAAAGCTCAATGGAGGAAGTAATTGTGATGGATGATACAAAGGTGATTTGTGCGAAGAGAATCGATGAAATTAGAAGCTCTGACAAAAACATTCTGCTGGCTGGTGGAGAACAATTCTTATATTAGTGAGCCTCGATGTCCTTGTATGTTCTCCTGTTTATAACGATGTTATATTAAATATCTGATAGAAAAGGGAACATTAGACTTCAGTCAGATAACTGAATTGCATGAAAAATTACGAGATTATGGTTACTTACCAAATATTCAAATTGGTCTCTTTCAGTTGAAATTGCATTGGCAAAAGGAAATAAGTTTTACAAAAGCCGCCAAAAGGGAATATTGTTTTATTCAACGACAAATGGCCACCCGAAAACTTTTCAAAATTTTGTCGTAAAAGGTTTTGCGTACATGGTTTATGCCTGCTTTCACCAGTAATGAGCTTAATTTTCAAAATTATTTCATAGTAAATTTCTCCTAATACTTTTATTGGATTGAAATAAAACAAATAAAATTCTTTTTACGGTGCAATAGTTTCATTAATAATATATTAAATTTAATAATTTATCGTTTTTTTAATACCTGAAAGGAATATCCAGTGCAATATTTTATCGTTTGTTTTAATTCTAATATTTAATTAATTAATTTGATTTTACAGCATAGTCGGTTTTTTTTTTTTTTTTTTTCAAATTTTTACTATCGAAATGCATTATTGTTTTAGTTCGGTAGAAGTTTTTATGTCTTGAATGTAACAAAAAGATGGCGAAAGAATTAAGAATGCAGCAATGTTTATTAATAGTCATTTTAGTTCAGAATATTTATATTATCATTCAAGACAAGGCAATTTTAAGAGTAATAGTAACACCAGAATACCTAAAACTTTTTGGAATCCAACAACTGGTAATGTTATGTTATTGTGAAGAGATGAATAGCAATTACAAATTCAATTAGATAATTTAAATTTAAATTCCCTGTGATAAAACTGGTAAACCTCCGAAAGTGATTATTTTGTTTTAATTTTGGTTTTAACCCAAGTTATTTCAAGAAGTAAAAAGTTTGAAGAAAGAAAATATGAATAATAATAACTGACAAAGTAAGCAAGTTTGGCAACTAAACCTGTTGAAAAGAACAATTCTTTAAAGCTTTTGTATTTTTAGATATAAAAGAGCACTATTCCATGAGTTCAAATGACAGAGAAAAATCACACGGAAAACATTTAAAAACTAAGTGATTAAAAAAGGCATTGCTCTTACTAGCACCAAGAAGGAACTTTTCAATGGTTATGAGAAAAAGAAGCTACGCAATGTTTTTGAGATGTTTATTAAAAAAAGAGAGTATATTAATTAAAACATTTTTAATTATCTTATCTTCTTCAACGTGCGCTGTAGAGCTGCGCATTTTACATGATTCGCATAACTTAGAAACGTGCGTCTACCCTAAAATTTGTATAATTTTCTGGTCACTCCTTCTTGTGTTGCTTTTTTATTGTCTTGTAGTATATATATTAATGCAATAATTAAAATTGCACTAAATTCAACTTGATTAAATTTAAGAATGATTTTTAAAGAACCCAGTGTATAAATTGTCTTTATTTTTATTCTCTTTTATTAGAAATTTAAAAAGTAACAAGCAAGTAAAAATAAAATATTAGTTTATACATTTAATTTATTTCATTTTTACTTTTATTAATCTGTTTCTTTTACGGAAAACTTAGTAAATATTTAAGCACACTTTATGTAGAACAAATATACATACTCGTAATAGTCATAAATAACATAACAGCTATGTAAAATCAACTGTTGCTATCTATTTACTATGACTCATGATGCCTAACGAGTTTTTGCTTTCACTAAATAAATAAGAATTCGGTTAGTCTTATGACAACTGCTTTTGAGTGGCACACGTTATATTAACTTGTTGTTTCCAGCCTCTAAAAGAGAGAGGGAGAAAGTGTGTATTCTTCATGTTATGTTTTGGGAATTTAAGCAGGGTCATAGTGATAAGGTAACAGATGAAAATTCACATGCAGTGTATACGGTGAAAGACTAGAAAATTTAGAAACTGGTTTGCCAAATGCGGTTCTGGAGATATCACTTTTAGAGACAAAGATAGAGTGGAACGTCCTTCCGACAACAGTAACAACTTTTTAAAGGAAATATTGGCGCAAATTCCACGTCAATCATCAAGAGATGTAGCAGAAACTTTGAATGCGTCACAATCCATTGTTTGGCGCCACCTGGAGAAATTAGAGAAATTTAACATGTTAATAGTATGGGTTTCTCACAATCTCAGTGAACGGATTAAAGTAGATAATATGTCAATCGTCACATGTTTGTTCTCACGAATAAAAATGGTGCCTTTTTTTAAACAAGATTATAGGAGGGGTGATGAAAAATGGGTTATTGTTAACAATAACGACCGCAAAAGACAGTGGCTTGATAAGGATCACTTCCCCTACCAAACCCAAAAGCAAACATTGTGTGTATGGAGAGAGCGAAGAGGTATCATTTATCAAGAGACAAGAGCCACATCGTAAAATATTTAGTCTCGGACGATTAAGCAACGAATTTGAAGATATTTACATAGGAAATTCTTCTACAAAAGCAACATAAAAACAGCTCCAAATACTTTTACTAAGAAATGCTTACATATAATATTTGTATATGCATGGAGGTACTTAAAAAATTTTCCATTTATAAATAAACGTATGTTAAATTTTGTGCTCTTACGTGGAATATAAATTTTGTTTTTGAGATAATCTTTTATTCTACTAGAGATTGAAATTAGTGCTTCCCATTGGTGAAAAAGTTTCGTAGTGGACATTTACTAAGATATGCATTGAGATTTCTTTTAGAAAATGTCCTTTCACAATGATAAGTACTCCTATATACAGATAAAAACACAGAGACTATGATTTTACTATACCGTATTTATCCTCCAAAAAGTATTTTTAAAACAGAATTAGATTCATCTCCTTAAACATCGTTTTTAGCATATCATCACTTTCTGGATCAATCATTTCTAATTGAAGATTTGCCAAAAGCTCTCCTCAGTTGTTCAGTCAACGGGTTTTGAAGTATATAAATGTCTTTTCTACTTGTATAAAGATACGAAAAATGCTGTTTTAACCGTGATTTTGGATGAAAGAACTATATTAAATCACGAGCTGGATTAAAAACAGACGGTGGGATAGATTTAGCCCGCAGGTCGCAGTTTGACGAAATCTGTTCTGAAGAAAAGATATATTTATGTCAAACAACCACTCTGGTCTTTGAAAATGGGGAAGAGCTATGCATTTTTATCCAGTTCATTTGATTAATCATAAAAATTAAGGTACGAGATTTTTAATTATCAAAGATTTGAAGACAGCAAACATTTTTCCTTTTTCGTTATCAGAATTAAAACTATTTTTAACAAATTCTCCATTCAGTATTTGCTTTGTCATGAATAAAATACTTTAAAAGATTTAAATACAAAATTATGACTGAAAAATTAAACTAGTAAATATTGGGAATTATTCCTTCACGTCCACTGACTACGGTAGCCTGGTGGTCATGTTCGCAGACTCGCGGCTGGAAATGTTTACGTCGAGTCATGGATTTGAGCTCTGATGCCGCGAAAGACCCACTGCGTACAGATGATGCACATAAATTCTGGTTGAGGCTCCAAATCCCCACGTTGGTGTCCAGGGAAAAAACTTGTAGATGGAGGAGCCAACTCAGGCGTAAACATCCTCGCCACGTCACTGAGGTTCAAGATTACAAGGAAAGTCACCAATATCTCTCGTGTTGCTTCTTAGTGCCACCTTAATGAATAATCATAATCTTCAGATCTACTTTTTAAGCCAATATAATTAAAAGATTCGAAATTTTAACTGCATTCCATTCCTTACATTCTTCAAGGAATTTTAATCAAGATTGATCAATTGATTTTTTTTATTAACATCACCTTTAGAACACAAGACAATTGGCGACGGACCTCATAAATTTGATTCACGGTTAAGTGACGAAGACAACACCTAAGAATTTTAGTTAAAGTCACTGTAACACTAAAATACCTTTTAAATTTATTATTATTCGATTTAACTGAAAAAAAATAGAAGGAAACCACTGATTTCATAGATAGAGGTCTTTATAAGAATTCGGCACAAACAGAACGCACAAAAATTGAATTTTAAAATTAAAAGCGAACGCACTACGCCATAGAGGAAAGCATCCATATTTGAATTTTTCTCAAAATGATATTTTTAAGATTCTGGTACACTTTCTTTAAAATTTACTTTACCACAAAGCTGATATTCTATGCATTTTAATACAAGGTTGCGAACGCTGACTTATAGAGTGAACAAATTTTTTTTTTTTCTAATATAAATAAAAAAAAATTAAGTAATGTACAATATTTGTTTAAATATTATGAGAAATAGGAATCCTAAAGCTTGAATTTCTTAAAACGTTATTAAATCTGTTTCGAAATAATTATTAGGCTCACTGTATAGAACGTTATGTTTAGATGCGCTCTGTAAATTTTTAAAGTTATAAATACAGTGAAATTTATGCAAAATGTTCCTGAAGGCAAGTACAAATTTAAATACAATTATTGAGTATTTATTGCTCAGTCATAATTATTTATGTATAAGGTTTTCTTTGCATAAACGGAAACTTTGGTCGCGGACTCTCGACTGGCGCTATTAACAGTAGGGCCTTGCCTCCACTGCGACCAGTTGTTTTGAGGGATGTCATGCATTTAAAACTTCGTAGAGGTCCCAAGTCCTCCCATTGCGAGGTGTGGAATTATGGAGAGGGAGATGCCAGAGTCCTTGTGTCATTTTCTTCAAGAGACTGAGTTTTAAAATTTTAAGGTTTGAATCTTATAGGTTTCGTGCTTCTTCTACGTACGACGTTACTGAACAATCACAATCATATTGCATAAGTAGATACATAAATATATCAATATTTAACTGTTTGCAAATATTTAACTGTTACTTTCACACACACATTGCTCTTAATTTAAAAAAAGTAAAGATTACTTTAACTTGGCTTAAGGTCGTATTTCCTTTTTCGAAAAGATATGTCTGAGTTACTTAAGCAATCTTTTAACTTTTTTTTTAAAAAAATATAAAACTATTTTGTAAATATATTTTAAAAAAATATAAAACTATCCCCTGTTTTTCTTAATCATAAAGTTCCAGTAAACCCAAAATGATTATTTAATATTTTGAAAATGATAACAATGCAGACTGATTCTCCTAATATTTATATTTGTTTTTGGAAATAAATTACGCCATTAATATTTTGTCTTTTTTTCTTTTCGGAATATTAAAAACAAAAAAGATTGGTATAAAATCCATTATCATATTAATATATCTTCAACTTTTTTGTTGAAACTGAACGATGATATTTTGAAAGAGTTTTCTTTTTTCTATTTATATATTGCTTACACTCATATAGCTCTAGCGTAAAAACGCATTTTTCTTAAAATTTGACTTACACCGCTTTGGTTTTCATTTCAAAATTAATTGTTATTAATAATTCTTGAAGACATAATAGAAGAGACTAATGATAAATACAAGCATATTTTTCTAAACAGAGTCTTTCATGGAAGACATTGCAGGGTGAGGGGGGGGAGGCTGTTTTAATCTCAAGAATCCATTCCTCTTTTCAGGGTAATCTCTAAGAAATCCAAAAATCATTTTTCATTTCTTACGTCACGCGAAAGATCGGATGGCTATTATCTCCTGAAGAAGACAAAAACACATTTTTATTTATTTATTTCTTAATTAAGCTAAAGAAAAGTGAATGCTACAGAAGACGGGCTTCTTTTTTTTGTACTTAAATATATGATTAGTTCAGAAATGTAGCTTTACAAGTCTTGCGCAGAAGATAAAAAAGGCAATTAATTATTGAACCTTCTTTTTTTTAAAAAAATAAAATAGAAACTATCAACTGTAATTATCCCTTTAAATTAAGAAAGCGAAAGGAATAATAGTTCTTTTTGCTTCGTGTTTTACAATATGGCTGACGGGAATTTTTTTCCTAATGCAAGCAAAATAAATAAAACTCATTTTGTTATTTATTCTTCAGATACCTTGAAAAATATTCAAAAAATTTCCAACAGTAGTTGTTTGCCTTTCTTTAAAATGTTTTGCATCTCAAATGAGATTAATATTACGAAATATTCTCCAAACAATATAAATTTTTTGAAAAAGTTCAGATAAAATGGCTTTGATTGCGAATACTTTGAAATTGATGGACTTAATGTGTATATATATATACAAGCCACTGAGTCTGACTTTTGATAGATTACTTCATTTAAAAAGGTTTTACAAGCACTCAGCTTTCCCAATAAAAAATTACATAAACCGAAATGGAAAATACATCAATTCAAAAAACAAGAAGCAAAGAAAAGAAAATTACAGCAGAAGAAATTAAGTAAAATATATATACTAGAATAGGCAAAAATACACGCTGAATGTGTACCGAATGAAAATAGAAAAATAATCATTTAAAAATAAGTCCGCCAAATTAAAAAAAAAAATGGTTATTAATATTGCATGAAATGCCATCATAGCAACAACCTTCACACAAATATTCCCCTTCATCTCAAGCTTAATTAGGAATTGAAAGAATAATAATGCCAGGGAAAATATTGTGAGGACTTTCAAACAAAATTAAAGCAAAATAAAAAAAGAACAGAAAAAAATTAAAAAACGGAAAAAAATAAGCTTCATAATTATTATATTTTGATTTTATCTCTTTGAAAATTAAATGAAATTCTGTTTGCAAACTTTTTTTAAACTTATCCAAGTTCACGTAAATACTCTGTATTTAAGTCTCATGTCTATAATTACGTAAAATTTGATTATAAATTATATTCCAAAAAATATTCAGTGTTAATCAACTTTCTTCTTGGAAATAAAGTCCATTTTGTCAAATAAAAAAAAATCTTATTATCTTCTATTTTTAAAAATATATCTAAATATTCCACTTCATTTATATTAACGTCATTTTGCAATAAATTTGAATAACCTGGATATATATATATGTATGTGTGTATTTGTGTGTTTGTGTGCGTGTAAGGAAGATGTATATATAAGCTGCTATAAATTATATAATTATTACAATTATAAAAATGGAACAAAATTAATATTTACAAAATAATTAAATTTTATTTAAAAGAAGTATATTTTAAATTAAAAACTGAATAATCTTTATAAATAAGCCTTATTCTAAATTTGAAAAATTTCTTTAAAAACTGAAAAATTACCAAATATACATTTAAGAAGACAAATAAGTCGAAAAAAAAAAGAAGACAAATTAATTTTAAATATTTTTTCTGGCTTTTGACAAAAATGCGTGGGTAAATATGTCTTATTCTAAATCATCCCAGTCAACAAATTAATTATAATAAAAATTAGCAAAAACCGTAATTGAAAAGAACAAGAATTCACACTCCAAAGATTAGAAATATCAGTCCGGAAAAGTTTAAAAAAATATAATCTAAATAAAATCATAATTCTAATTTCACTTATTTAAAATAACCAATTTTTCAGAAAATAGTATTCCCAATTTTAACTAGCGAGATATGAGAATTATTAATAAATAAACTAATATTTGAGTAATAGCATTCACGCTGCTCGGAAATGACGTGATTTTTAACCGGTCTATTATTGTTTAAAGAATAAAAAATTATATTTTAATAATAAGACCAAAATTATTTTTTTGCTTTCTGTATGTTAATAATTATCCTATTAATCGAATAAAAATTTAAATCAAAATTCTTAAACATTATAATTCCTAAGTATGATTTTAATGTGAAACAAAACTTTTTCAATGAAAAACAAAAGTGTTTAATCTAGAATATACTGACAGAGAGAGAGAGAGAGAGATCTTGGTATTCAAATTATTGTCAAAGTTGTTGAAATAAATCATTTAAATAAATAAATTTACTAGTCGTTTGTAAATAATATGCTGCCAGTGACACACACTTAGGCATATATAATAAAAATAAGATGCAATAATTGTTACATTTTTCTTTTTAATTTAAATTGTAGTATTTGAATAACAAGGACTAATGTTATTTTTTTTTTTTTTTTTTTTTTTTTTGTAAAAAGTTTCTTTAATTTTGAAAATTTCATTTTAGCAGGCAACACAAGAATCGAATATTCTACCTCAAATAGCTAAAATAATACTGACTAATTATATGCGAAAAATAGTTACAGTGGTTCTGAATCTAGTCGAAATGTAATATTAAAAGCGCTGATCCGACAATATAAGAGGGATGTTCCGAAAGTAAGTTTCGCCATTTTTTTTTTTTGAAAGAGCGCATGGTACACCAGATAAAACAAACAACCACCACATCTTTAGCTGGTTCAACGACGGAAGTAGAGTCATTGGAAAAGGAATGACGCATGTGCAGAGCGACGAAGAAAAGACCATAGCAACAGATCAAGTTGCCCGAGACATGACTGATAACATGGTTTGCAATGGAAGTGGCTGTTGTGATCCGGTATGAATGGGCATGTGGGACCAGTCATCCATGAATGCACGCCTACAGACCGTATATAATGAACAGGTGATGTCTCGTCAAATGGTTGGACGCTGGTATTGCATGTTCAGTGATGGAAAGTAGAGAATGGTGGATGAAGTTCGAAGTGGGAGTCCAACGAATCAAAACAATAGTGCTAGAGTACAGGACATGATGTTAGCGGATAGGTGCAAAACTACGTCAGACATCGCATCCGCTACGAGTATTGGTCGTGCTCAGGTCTATCCAAATTAATACTGAGGTAAAACAGGGAATGCGACAATTCCTTGTAATCCAGGGCACCGAGTTTTACCAGAGTGATTTCTTCAAACTGATTGCACGCTAAGACAAATGTTTCAGTGTGAATTGCGACAATATCGAAAAATAGTGCATGATGCATAGTTGTTCATGATGGCATGAGTTATTTCTCTTTTGCTATAAAGTTTCCGTGAGAAAATATGGCGAAATATATATACTTTCGGAACATTCCTCGTATCAGTGCTGTAGAAAGTAAATCTTATAAAGAATATTCCAGTTAAAGAATAAATTTGGAGTGAACAGGGAATGTTTTGACAAAGTTCTTGTAATCGGCGAAAATAATTGATTCCTACTTCCTGAATTTAATACTTTTTTTTTTGAATTAGTATGAATGGAAAAATTTCAATAGTTTATTTCTTATACGATAAAGGTTTATGAATTTATTTATTTATCTTGAAAAATTTCATTACATACCACTTCAAAGTTTGCTGCATATCTTTCAACGTGATACCGTTGGTTTGGAAGTTTACATATCTGCAATGCCTGCTATTCATTACAGAATATTTTTATTTATAATAAATGCACGTAAAACGCATAAAATAAGAAATTTATTTTTAAGGAATAGCATGATATAAAATGGTATAAAAACAATATTAATTTTAAAATATTACTAATATTTTTACAGTTTTTCAAAATAAATAAAACACGCCTGTCTTCCTCTATGAAAAAAGGCAGATCTGGAAATATTTAAAAAGCCTTTCTTTATTGAGTTGCAGCGCCTTCATTCGCACCCAGCTACTTTAGACTCGGCAAATTTGATTTTTTCTTCTTCTTATTTGAATTTGCGGTTGCTTCAAGGACGTGTTCCGTTTATAAATACAGTAACTTCATTTTAATCAGGCCTTTGATGGTTCTGCATATTTAATAATCCTGCACCGATCGCGCCTTTCGCTTTCAGATTTTTTTCATGTGGATTTGATTGTTTGTTGCCCTTGACCGCTAAGTCGTGAGACAGCACTGCTTGCATTTTCAAACACAGAATATCGTGAATGTCAGTTTTAACTTCAGTATTGTGCTTCCTGTTTTCTAGCCCTTTACATTGAGAGTTTGCACAGTATTAAAATGTATTCATACACTGTACTGTTCTCGTTGTCCAACAGATATTCAAGTGCTAATAAAACAAATAAAGGGAACGTGTGGTCAGAAAGACTTGTCACAGCTTGTGCTAATTGCGCAGTTCTTAGCATAAATAGAAGTATATGCAATTAAATTAACCCTTGCCTGTGTAGCCCGAATCCAGATCGGACAACTGGAAAGTGCAACTATTGTGACACCCGAACTGAGTACGGGCAGGGGGATATTCATGTTTCCGAACTGTTTTTCTTTTAGAACAGACATGTAATTCGCAATTCATTCATTTCGCAATTTATAGCAGTACTTGCTTTTAATGAAAGAGAAAAAATAGAGTGGTTAGCAACAAATGAGCGCCGAAAGAGGAAGTATTATGATCAGATAGTAGTATTCTTTTATTTCTCATTATTATTATTTTTTGCCAGTTTTATACGAAAAAGTCTTTTCTTAACAATAAGATTCAGACGTCGATGGAGAATATAATTTAGACTCTTTCGACTGTAAAAAATGTGTTATGGGCTTTTGTGCAATGCTTAATTTTGATATTGTAAACGATTAATGAAATATTGTATGAAATTTAGCATTAGTTTATCGTATTTAATTTCAAAATTGCTATGCTGTTTGATTTGTTTGTTAAAATTGATATGTATTGAGTAAAACGTATGTGTAATCCAATATTTCCCCCTTGTATATTAAAACAGTGAAATCTAACTAATTCATTAAAAAAATTTTAGTTTTGTAAATAACTTTTTAATCTTATTATTAATATAACGAATTATCTTAATACATTATTAACATTCTAATTTTATTATTGATATAATGCTCAAAATTATGTGGGAATTAAAATTATTAATCCATATTTGATGCATTCTTTTTGAAATATATACCACAGTTCAGGGGTTAGTATTCAATGTTTGAATTAAATTTTGCTCTTACCAAAACAAGAAGAAATACTTTGTTCGATATTCATATCGTCTGTACAGGTTCTGAAAGCGCACAAACACATAAAATAATTAGCTTCGACGCTTGAATTTTCATCTAAATTGATTTATTTTTGATATCCCCGTTAAATTATATTGACACTCGATAATCGATAATAGGGTACTGAA
>BMAW01058098.1:43702-83649 GCA_019974015.1 Nephila pilipes | reverse complement strand
AAAAGTTATTCCACAAATATTAGATGTATTATATTCTCAGCAGAAGTAGGATTCTTAAAATATAAATATTAAGTAAGAGAAATGTAAATTACTCGAATTATTAAGTATTTGCCAACTATGGGGATATTGTTATTTGAATCGCTTTTCATGTACCAGATCAATGTTTTATCATTTGCTTCAATTTTAATTACATTTAACTTTAATATATTCAATTTAATATTTTATCGTTTCCTTTAATTTTAATTACATTTGGCTGATATGATATTCAATTTAATATAATTTATCGTTTGCTTTAATATAGGAAAAGTTTACTATTTTCCAGTTCTCGATATTACATCGTTTACATTAATTGTTATATTTAATTCAGTAATTTAATAATGGTTATAAAAAATAAACGCACCTTGGGTGGCTAAATCTGTTCTTTGCAAATCTTTGCATAGAACTTTTTTTTTATCATTGGAATGTAAATTATAAAATTGCTTAAAAATTTATGAATATTTAAAAATACATATATAGAGCGTATTTATATAGATTTTTAATAAAAAAATATTTTTAAAAAGCTTAAATAAGATCTGTTATAGTAAAATCAGTAGGCTGTATTCTCTCAAAGTTACTCAAAATAATTCATGTGTTGTTATTCCAAATATAACTATATTTTATAGCAAACTATAATTTATGTACTTTTCGGTGTTTTGGTATTGAACCTAAACTTGTATCATATTTCGATTATAACAGTTTTCTGGAGAATAGTATGCAAGACAGGAAAAAATAAAACTTCCTAAGAAAATGTTATAGAAAGCGTGGAAAATATTTTATTCTGTTCGTTTCCAATTCTTTCCACAGTGACAAAAAATGCTGATATCACTTCTTTTTATGTGTGTTTCTAACCACTAAAGATTTTTCCTTTCACAAAAATAGTCAATACCACTTTCTTACCGAGAAGATACACAAAACCATTTTCCACGGAGGCATGACGACCTAGCGTGCCGAAGAATATTCAGAAAGTATTTTTGGAGCATTTTTGGATTTCCAAAAGTATACTGTGTTGCAGTTCGTGAGTATATTTTTTCCGGTGCTTCATACACAAAAAAAAGAGTGTTATATTTTTCCTACAGAAACTGCAGTTTATAACCTTGATAATATACTATACTTTTTGAAAGCACTTTTCCTTCGTCGTATTTATTTGTTGTGGCTAACGCTGCATCGAGACTTACGAGTTGGAAATCGTGTGATTTTAAGATACTATCAAATGTAAGGGATGAAGTTAGAGAGAAGGTATATTTTCTCATGTTTTCCGGATGTGAAGTGCTAGTTCGAGTATCGACCTTGCCATCTGATACTAGTTCCAAATTACGAACCATTTTGCCTCTGTTAATCGAAATTTAATTAGGTAGCAGCTTTACAACAAACAGATTTATGCATATTTACACTGCTTTCAACTTGAGGATCCTATTGGCTACCCAAGGTGCTATTGTTTCAGTTGGATACCCTTTTGGCATACCAGATCACTTTTCAATTTTTTATCCTTTGCCTCAATTTTAATTACATTTAGCTTAAATATATTCAATTTAATAATTTATGGTTTGCTTTAATCACAATTACTTGCAGCTTAAGTTTATTCAATTTGATAATTTATGGTTTGCTTTAATTTTAATATAAGAAAAGTTTATTATTGTGCATTTCGCGATATTTCACCGTTTACTTTAATTTTTATATTTAATAGAGTAATTTAATAATAATTATAAAAAAAGCGGACCTTGGGTGGCTAAATCTTTCCTCTGCAATACTTTGCGTAGAACTTTTTCATTTTCGCATTTACTCTTTGTCAATTATTGTTATTCCAGAAATTCATACAAGGCTAATTCAAACATTAAAAGCTTTTTATAGACTTTTTACACATAGCATTAAAAACAGATGGCGTTGCTGAAGGAAGTCGGAATTACTATTGTGAGCTGCAGTTTTCTAAGCGGCACCCCCAAAACTGATTTATAAGTTAGTTTTTATTGCTGTTACGTCGAGTGGTCGTCATCATTTTTGCATTGAGTTGTCATCATCGAGAAGATCTGGATTCATCATTATCCACCAGAAACCAAGTAACAATCAAAACAATAAGTTGCTTCCTGTAAATTTGTTTCAAAAACAATCTCACAGATCGAAGAAGGTGTTTACGACTTCCTTGGGAGCGAAGTGTGTCCTATTTCTGCGCTTCTCAGAAAAAGAAAAAACCGATCAATTACCTGTACCTCATGAGTTTCCCCATCCCCATTCTAACCCGGATGCTTTTTGAACCACCCAAGGACACCAAGAATATTACAAACGAAGCCCCTAAAAATAAAAGAATGCACAATTCGAAATGAAATGAAGTGGTGCTGGAGAACGCCTGATGGTGAAGCACAGAAGAGTCCAAAAGTTGATAGAATAAAATTAATGTAACAAGTCAATACAATGGCGAATAAGGGAATGACCACTTTTTTGATTTATTGTTTATCGACGTCACCCTTAGAAGCAGTTAGAGGATTATTGTTGACGGACCTCTTAATTTTTAACCTTGGTCAAGCTGTGTAGCTGTTTTCTCTTTACTAACCTCGGCGACTTTGTGTTTATTTGTATTGCATGCAAGTGTAACTCCTTGCAAACCGAAATAAAAACGTGGTTGGATAAGTTAGATGAAGATAAAAGAAGTGTAATGAAATGAATTAAGTGTAATTTTATATGAGAGAAATAGAACTGAAAGAGGAATGGAAGGGGAGATAAAGGATTACGACAAGCTGAAAGGTGATGTAGGTTGTTATGAATCTACATAATTTAATCACTAAAATTGACAATAGTTGGAAGTACCCCCTGATTTGGATATCAGGATTCAAATCTGCTAAAGTCAGAATGAGTAATTTTGTAAGCTTATACTGTATTATTTGAACATAAACTAGTATTGAACGAGTTAAGAGGGATTTGAGAAAGAGCAGTCTTGCATATTCTTTGACAGATAATAATGTGCGTTATCTATTTCTCATGTATCTTCATTTAGAGTTTTGAATTTATGGACTATTTTATAATACTTTAAGATGACTGCAGAAATAAATAATATAGGATATACATCACGGACGGCACCTGATATGAACTTTCCTTTCCAAACTTCTAAGCCAAGCCAATGGGCGGATACGTAACGGCGACGGAGAGCTTTCTGACGACTCTTAAAAGCTCCGTTTGGGAGAAACTCAGCTCTTGCAATCGAGAAACCTAGAACCTTCGTTGATATGGGCGTTTGCAGTTGTTCAAGTAAAACGCAGGTTGGCTTTTTCCTTATAAAAACTACTCCATCCTCCCTCGCAACATACCTGAGATTAACTGTTGCACACTAGAAAAGACCCAGAAGGCCGCTGCCGGAGACTATTATTCATTGTGACTCGTATTTTCTTACAGGTTCCTTTTCTTCCTCCAGCGACATTATTCTTATTCTGCCCGTGACTCTCCAACAGAAATGACATTTTAAAGTATACAGAGAGAGCATATTACAAATGCACAAACTTGCGTTTCCATTAGGGCCTTGTAATTTGTAATTAAAAAATCTTTATACTACCATGTCTTAAAGTTAAATCGTGTTTTTTCCCTTGATGTACTCCGTATTTAAATCTGTACAAAATTTCAGGTGGTTTCGTAGGACTTTTAGAACCGTACTCTGAGTTCTTTGAGGCGGATTTCGCAATTCTGAATCGATACCCCATCGATGGGGGGAAGCCTCGTTACTTGCAGACTTTGAGTAGTACTCGTGTTTAGAATAACGGATTGTAAGTAGAGGAGGTTAAACTCCTACTTGAAAAAGCATGTTCATTTTATTTACATTGATATACTGCTTTCTTATCCAGTGAAGATGGCTTATCTTTAAGGGGTCTCGGTTGTTAAACTTCAAATTTTTCCATGCTTTGAAATAAATATATGTTATTTGTCAATTTATACTCAATATTTTGATACCAATCATTTGGCGATACTCAAAACACTTCAAAAGTTATAGGACAGTATGTTTTCGTAAAATCAGTATTTAAATGGACATGCCACGTCCACGCATTTTCAAATTCGACTTTTGTTAATTCATATATTTTGCTCAATAATCCACATTAATTTTTTATCATTATGATGAATTAATATGAATATTGGTAAGATGAACAACCAAAATAAAAGTCTATATTTTTTAGTCTCGAAAAAACATGCAATTTCTTATAAAAAAAATTTGAAATATTTTACCTTTAAAAATATTTTTTTAATATTTTATTTCACTTTTAAGAGGTTTACATTAAATAAGGTACACTTGTGTAATTGACTTTATAAATCAACTTAATGCATGTCATTAGAACCATTTGACTAAAAAATGTCTTGCTCGTAAAATGAAACCTACTCAAATTTTCTAAGAGAAAATTTATTATTTTCAGGGCCTCATAATAAAAGAAATGAAGAATATGTGTATTAATTATTTTACATGCCTTAGAAAATTCCTTACTTTATAAAACATGTGTAAAAATATCAAAATAGTTAATTTTAAATTCAATAAATTATAGCTAGTCGAAAATTGTGTACGTTTTCAGCGCAGACGAGATAAATCTAACACCCCAAGACGCACGGAACACTTGCGAAATTATTTCATTAAATGTCTTTGAAATTATGGACTGTATAAAATTATCTATTTTGATATCGGATCATTTTTGTGTCTCATTGTTTGTTACGGCATAGAATTAGGCAGTTTATATTATGACATACTCATATTTTATCATACCGAATGCTCCAATGTGATTTACGGTAATCCCTGACATTTTGTTAGAAAGTTGAATCGGACTCTGAAAACCTTGGACATTGACAGCCTTGCGATATCCTAATATTACGAGGAAGTTTCAAAAATTATTCGTGCATGGTGTGAGAATTAGGAATGGGGCAGTCTCGGGTTCGAGTCTTGACAGCCAAAGACCCGCCATGTAGCCGGGGCAGATGCACGTTAAATCTGTCGGGACCCAAAGTTATGCCATTGGCGGGGTGTGGAAGTTAGGAGAGGGGTGCCAGTTCAGGTTTCGTTCTCGTCACTTGACCGAGGTTCAAAATTACGAGTTCCATTGCCAATAGCCCTCGCGTTGCTTCTAGTGCGAGGTTAATAAAAACTCAATTCAACTCAATTCCCTTCATTCTGAGAAGTCAATGTGTAGAATGTCTTTCGCAGCCCTTAAAACTCGTTGCCGTAACTTTTATGATAGATAAGACCGTCTTCGTCTTCTTTAGAGCAGATTCACCAGAAGCAACCAGTTGTTTTGATTGTTGTTGCATTTCTGGGGAATAATAACATCTCGACGGTGATAACTCGACGCTGTAGCATTCAAAACTAACATATTAATAAGCGTTACATTTACTTTGGAGAAGTTTTATCAGATGGTATACTATAATTATAACACCATCTTGCCACATCAATGCCTCTGACGTCAAAAATAGACAGTTTTTGAAACATCTCATCATAATATAACCTTTTCTCATTGTTTTTTTTCCTTAAAAAATCTATAAATGTGAGATTTAATAACTTCTTAATGACACTATTGCAGAAGTGTTATCTCCAGTGCTTAATGCTCACCTGTAGAGGGCATCTTGTAAGATATTATTCGCACAACCCCTTCAGGATCAGTGTGTAAGCAAGCGAGTTGACACTCGTGAGTAAGAATTGCACAACAATGTGATAATGACAGTAATTAATAAATTTGTTGCTACGCAAACACGTCTGTTCTCTGTCTAAGAAAATACAGGATAATGCAACAGTTAACTTGATAGTATCGTGAGATGAATTGATATGCCAAAAGTAAACTGCACCGATCACCAAAGTAACGTGTGGAAGTTAAGAGAGGGGGTGTCAGCTCAGGTGTCATCCTCGTCACTTGACCAAATTACGAGGTCCTTCGCTCTAGAAGCCCTCGTGTTGCTTCTAGTCCGACGTTAATAATACCAAACCACCCACCAAGGTAACGTGATTGGATATAAAAGAATAAAAGGAATTGTTGTTATTAGTTAAAAAGTTGTGAGTCTGATATTTTCTGAAGTTCAAAGTTAAGCAAAATTTGTGATGGTAAGCTAAGAAAAATAAAGAAGTTGTGTTTCTGCAAATAAGAAGTGGGATGAAAAAGTTTGTCAGCAAAAGAGAAAAAGTAAAAAAAGTTAAAGTTACAGAAGCCAAAGGCTGAAATATTTTCTGGAGCGTGGTATAGTAATTATTTAATTTAAAAATGGGAACATGTAACGGCCCAAATGAACTAAACTTTTATAACCTCATAAATGCTTAAAACACTCAAATTGAGTAACCAGTTTTGACATTTATGTATAGGAAAAAAATGTTGCACCGTATTGAAGCATCTCGTTTTAACTAACAAAGCGTAATCCTTCACCAATGACAGTAAAGGGGAAAAAATGCACATCTTTCACTACTAATTGATACATCCTTCTCTTGCACGCCTCGCCAGTTTTAGACACGAAGCCCATCGCCAGTAAAGAAAGCTTAGCCAAACGACTCTGTTGACGGATGCCACATAAAAAGTGAAAAATGTCAGTTAACTTTTGAACTCGGGTTGCAGTTTCGGATAATTACCGGATCGAGAGGAGGACTTATAGGGAGCAGTCCACTAACTGAAAGGAGGTGGGAGGGAGAGAAACGATTATGACCCGGTGGCTACGGTACATTGAGTAATGGTAAAGGACCATCAGTGGAGATGGTACTTTTCCGACAGCACTAAATATGATATATGAGGACTTCAATTCAATGGGGGGAGGGAAGAAGTACTCTTGTACCACGAAGACAAGGATTCAACGGAATGGAGGAAAGAGGGAGGGATTTATTTGGAATGCGATGAGTGAAATGATCAGGAATGTAATGTAAAAATGCTGACGATAATTAGCAAGAGATTAGTTTTATTAGAATTTCCCCTACTTCCTTATTTTTTTAAACGGAGGAAAATTAAAATAACATAGGAAATAATAGCTTTTCATGAAAACTCGAATATAGTGAAAGGATTAATATTTGTTAGAGAAAAAAAAGTCTGTTTTCTAATTGTGCTCATTTGTATATATATAATATTTTCTCTATGGAAAAGTAAAAATAAGTTTCAGCAACGAAGACATTGTGACGACATCCTATTACATAACTCGTCTGCCATCTTAACTATTACTTTAATCACAAGATCTAAAATTCACTTTAAGTTTAAACACAAAGTAATTAAAATAATCAATTATATCCATAATATAGTTTTTATCGATCCTCTAATAAAGAAGCTGCTCTCAAGCAGTTTGATGATTTTCTCTGTATAACTATTTAATGTCTCTATCTCTAACGTCTAATGTTGTATTACTAACAACTTCTGTAATTTATCTAAGAATACGCTGACTGGAATATGATGCGAGTACCTCCTTCAAGTGTCTTGTTTGGTCAGAAAGAATTGAGTCACAATATAACGAAATTAACTGTAAACTCCAGAAGATTCTAGCACATCACACCAACACGCTTTCTATTACTATAACCTTATAATTTTTTTTAAAATTCTCTGTCGATTTGATACGACTTTATTATATCTATTCATTGCGTTCCTAAAAATTACTTAACTTACTACACGTTTCATTTGATTAGACTAAAGCTAAAAACATAAATATACAATCAGATAGAACCCCCCAGATGTTAGCCAGAAGAAAGTGTCGCGAATAGATCTTGTAGCAACATATCTTAGTTTTTTTACTGACAAAATATGTAACAGTTTTTCGGCATTCGATGGCCCTGTACATTATATATCCCCACTACACGGTGGGTATTTAGTGATATTAGGGTTAGCCATAACTTGACAAAAACAGCGCCGGCTGTGAGTTCGTGACCAGGACTACTGACTACAGAGGTCACCTAAAGTATGAGTACAAGATGCATCATAAGAGATTAAAATACTTTTGCAAAGCTGATACTGTTCCTTTACGTGCTGATATTTGTTTTCTGAAATTATTGGAAATAATATTCACATATCGTTAGTTTCATTTTCATTTATGAATGTAAAATATCTCTTTTACAATTTTTTTTTTTTTTTTTGAAAACTGTAGTATTTACAAAATGTACTTTTATAAAAATTATCTAGAACAACATAAGAAGAAATAAAAGGGATAAATATAACACCTATAATCGAAACCTGATGGGTAATGGTAAACATGCTTTTCTTCCTCTCATCCCCCGAAAAAAACAGTTCTTAAAAATCATAATAATTTTATTTAAGAAGCTAATTGAATTTCTTTTCTGAAGTCAATCCCAATACAAAAAGTACTTTTATACACCATTATGAGAAAAATAAAGCTTTATAAAGAATAAAATCATAATTTGAATACAATTTCGCTCTTTTAGTTTTTGCCATTTAAGAAAAAAATATATCAAACAGTTTCGAAAATTCCTTATTAACATACAGAAATAGACACTTTTTAAAAATATCTTATAGTTTAATTAAGTGATAGTTAAAATTTCCGTTTAAATATAGTACTTTAAATACACTTTATTACAATGTTGAATTCGTATGTTAGTGAAGTTTAATTAAATTCTTATAAATTTAAAGCTTGAAACTTAATAAAGGTAATATATTACTTTAAAAAAAACTATCATTTATACGGAAACGTATTTAAATTTAGTTTTAATTTAAATAAAAATAAATTGTACAATATATGAGAAATGGTAATTACTTTTTAGACATCTAAACGCAACTGCTGAAGTCAGGTAAATGTATTTGGACACTGAGATGAGAAAACTAATATTTATTCTCTATAAATATTATTAAAACATTTTTAAATTGTTTCCAAACTTGTCAGGCATTATGTGTTTTACTTTATAAATGTTTACAAATACATCTAAATATATTGAGTTTGAAACTTTACTTTGAAAACGATAAATTAATGTATATAAAGTCAATAGCGACATATTAAAGACTTAAATAATCAATTATTGATTTATGGTTAAATGTTAAAGACAAAAAGACATTCCCAGTGGATTTGTATTAAATGTAATTTATTACGTCATGTGTATTTAATATTGAATCTAACATATAAAATTACAAGTTTAAAAGAGTACTTATTGTTTGTGTCAATGTTTTTTTTTTTTTTTTTCGTATCTGCTTTGACCAGTAATAAACTTTATTTTCTAATGCATCTTAATAACAATGAAGTTCTCGCTGGAATATTTTGATTTCATTTAAAAATTCTGTATTTTTTGAATATATCAGTTGAAATCTTATCTTTAAAGTTTTTTGTAATTCAAAAATGACTGAAAATATTGTCAGATTAATGAGACATGAAAAACAATAATAATTCGTCATTTAAGGAACATCAGAAATTTCAATTTTTATTTAAGGAATCTCAAACTGTTTCTCCTTAACCGCTTAACTCTGAGGCATATATTTACGAACAATAATGATTTTTATCTGAAAAATATCTCTATTTGTTTAATTCAAAAGTTATTTGTGATGCATTTTACAAGATATGAGTTCCAATCCTCTCATCAACACGAGGAAAAAAATTAATAGGAAATGTTGAGTAAATAAAATTATGCATAATATTATTCCCAAAAAGCAATTAATATATTTTATATTATTTTTCTAAGTATAAATTTGATTACTGCTTTCAAAAATGTATTTGAAATCAGATATGATTATAGCAAACAAAATTGATTAAAATAAGAAAATGAAATATATATATTTATATATTATAGCAATAAATATTAAATATATTAGAAAGGAGAATTACACTTGCAAAATAAACATAAGTTATTTCACTTTTGATTATTTAGGTGAATAGTTCTTTTACATGTAGTTATACTTTTAAAAAAGAAACTACTGAAAATTTCTTAAAAGAGACAATGCGATATTTAATTATGCGTTTTTGATTATAATCTCTATGATTCTGAAATTAAATAATATTTTTTAAACTTTAATAGTAGTAAAATTACAGAAATGGACATTGCGTATTATAATCTGCAACAATTATAAATTAGTGTAATAGATTTTATATTCACTTATTTATAATATCATTTGTTGCTCAGCAGTACTGGAATGCAAATTACAATTCATATAACAATATTTAAGGCTAATTAATGCTTCACTAAATGGATACAATAGATTTCCCATTATGGAAAGTGGTCTGTAGAATTCCCTTGATTTAAAGATCGAAACTTCCATTATAGACAGCTGCTTTGCATAATGACGCCCTTCAGAAAATCATTTGGATGGGAGGACTTCCGTGCAATTTGTACTCTAACTACACCGAGGTTTCCTCTGATTAAGAAATGTAGAGGTGTATTGAAACCTTACATTGTATTTCAACGAACATTGTTCACAAACAGGAATTAACGGTCTTCGTACCTTTAACTGCAACCGAGTCTTGACTGAGATGTGATCCGAACGAGAAGTCTCTACTAGTTAGCGAGAATAGTTCGCCATGTTTATTAGCGTGTGAGTAACTATTAGTTTCAGGTTTATTCGCCTTGTAGAGGGCAGATTCCTTCGAAATAGTAACAATTTCCCAGGAGTTTAATCTTTCTTTGTCTCTAGGAAAATGAATATGCAAGTATAATTGAGTTTGGAAGGAGTTAGCTTTACTTCTGTAATTAATTATTCGATAGCACAGACCAATAAAATTAATGAGGATTTGATTACGAGACATTTCGGGAGCTATTAATTCGTGTTATTTGCTAAATTGGAAATCAATAGATTAATATGCTAAAGTTGTCATAAACTAGCCCATATGTTTCCTTCGTTAATTGAAACGAACATTAATCATAAGCCTACATTTCATATATATTTGTGTATGTGTATGTATGTATGTTTATATAATGTTCAATATAAATTCCGAAAAAACATGTACATAAACTAATAACGAATTACAAAAAAAAGACAAAAATGAATGAATGAAACAAATTTAAAATGTAAAATTAAAACTAGAAAAATTCTTTTCAACGATATTAATAAATATACTTATTCTAATTACATATCATAATTCAATAAAAGAAAGACAACAAAGCTGTAGAAATAGAATAATAATCTAATAACTGAATAAGTCTTTAAATTGCTATAAAAGAATGAGGCTGCGTACATTGATTTCATTTTGTTCTAATTGACATAATACTAGTGATTACTTCGAAACAGTCATTGTTTTATAGTCCTTTCATAGTGCATGAGAATTCTAGCTTTGGGTACTAATGCAGATGTATCCTCATAGTTTGAGGCGTATTTAAATAAACAGTCTAAAAATAAGTCGTTAATTCACTATTTATTTTTGACCAAAATAAACAAAGACAAAAAATTATTTAATTATTTGAGAAGTATATTGTCTTGTAACAACAAAATGAAAGCACAAAAAAAAAAAAAAACAAACGCCTTTGTTCTATTAAAAAAATGAGATCTGTGAGAATATTGGATGTTATGAATGTGGATGATGAATATCGTAAAGTGAGATCAGACATTAGTCAAACAATAACTCAAATTCTTTCTTGTGGATAAAAGAACCCGTTTTTGTCTATCTCTACAGACATATTTCTTTGACAAATCCTTTGCACTCAACCAAATCCTTAGAAGTATTGCCCTTTGACAGAAGCCTTGGATATCTTTGGAGTTTTGTGGTTGAGTGGATAGATGAAACTCGCGACAAATCGTATCAAAAAATAAAGCTTGTGCACGTTAATTCAAACTCGTACTCAATGATTCCACAGGTGCATGAGTGGAAGGAAGTTTCAGATCTTGATTTAGGTGTCGCTCTGTGATGATCGTTATAGAGATTTCTAAGTTCATTTCAATAGTTGGTAACCGCTGATTAATACAAAACAAAAGAGTTAAAATGGGATGTAAGAGAAATCCCAAAGTTTTATCTATTCGATACATGATATTTTTCAGAGATATATATATATATATTTAATGCCTTTCTTTTAAAATGACTATTTAATAAGATTTCAAAACAACGAACCAAGTTCAAGTTTAATTATTCATTTTATTTTAGCGGAGAGAGAAAGCATTTCCCGCGGAGGGAGATACAACTCGTTGGATAAATGGTACAAAAATTCAGAAGAGATAAAAATCAGAAAACAGAGAAGAGAGAATTTTCTCTACTTGGTGTTTTATAGTATTTAATACTAGATCATGTGTGTTTGGAAGACTTCGAGGTTTTAGGTGCAGACGAAAGTCTAATAAGGATCATCTAAGTTTCGGAACTGCATTATCAAATTTTAACACGTGATTCATAACTTAAATTAAAAGGAATGATATCAGAAATAAGAATGAACGCTTTACTTTTAAATGAAATGGAAAATAGGAAATTAAAATATTACTATGAGCAACTAATATGAATTAAAGTTAAATCATTACACACACACACACACACACACACACACACACACACACACACATATATATATATATATATATAGCAACGCTTGAACTCAAACTAGATCCCAATTACGTCATTTCACTCAATTAAGAAATTTGAAAAGTTAAATATTATTTCAGCGGCTTACCCTGGTCTGCTTATACACTGTTAATAATTCATTGCAGTCAAACTAAATAATCATCGGAATTCATGCGAAACTGTAAAAAGAGAAATTTCTGTACTGATATTTTAAAAAGAGTTATATAAGGAAATATATATTTAGGAGAGATGTATTCATAAATATCTGCGTATACATGATCTAGTGGCCAATTCTTTCTCTTATTATTGCGAAAAATAAAAAAAAAATTACTTAACATAAAAGTTTTTATTTAAAAAAAAAACTTTGAATACAAGAATGTTTACACAATCATTTATTTCTTATACCCACATAAAATATAATAAATCGGAAACACAGTAAATCTTTTATGTAAATATATCTCCATAGTTCCTTTTCATATGATTATTCAAGTTAGCATCTTAGATTTTAAGCAATTTATTTTTTAGTGAATGAAAGAAAGTGACATAAATAAAAACACAAATAAATAAAACGATACAGTTTGGAATGCAACAAATGAGCTTATTTACAACATTTAAAACATTTAAAAATTCTGATATTAAACGAAGGAAAATATTAAACTGTACAGTATATATATATATATAATTTTACAGTATTCGTAAATGAATTTATAAATATTTTAGATGCGTTTTACCAAATAAAAAGACTATCAATTTGTGCTGCAGTGCAATTATGTGTAAAAATGCAGAATTTTATAAGAAGTATTACATATTTCGAATTAATATAAAGGAAGTATTCTAATCTAAAACTCATTTACAATTCAAATACCACAAGATAACAAATATCATTTGTATTATAAGATTTTGCAATTTTTAACTTCGTAATATTAAGATGCAATGTTTGAGAATTCCTTGGCTTACGAAAATAAAATTTTAGTTCAGTCTGATGCAATAATCTTTATATCTGTGATGAAAAAAAGTATGCAGATTATTTAAATAAATTGTATATAATTTTCGCAAAAGATAAAATCTATTTAAAATTATCAGTTTTTTTAAAGGAAAGAATGTATACGTTAGTTAAAACATAAATACTTTTCTTAAAAGTCAAAATCAGTTTAATTTCCTCGGTTTCTTAACTTCTTTATTTTTAAGAAAATATCTGCGTTTTTCTCCTCAAAGTCTTAAAAATGCTGTCAGTTTAAAATTAATTCCGTAAAGTGCTACAAAAAAATTAACAAACAAAATTAAAATTTTATAAATATTTATAAAACGTATATATATTATATGAGACGAAATAAAATTTTGCTTCTGCATGATAATAAATTATAGAAAAACATTAATTTCAATAGTGCATTTTTGAGTTAATGATATAACAATAATTATTTTGTATTTGGTTAAGAATCTACTGAAATTTACTTATGAATTTACTTAATGATATGTAAATAATAAGTTAATTCTATTGAATTAAATTTATTTCTTAGTAATATGTGAGAAAATATACAATGAGTCAACTAAAGCTTAAATTGTATTCGTATAAAATATATTCGTTGTTAAAAGTCACAGATTTTTCGGTATGTTCTGTTAAAGACACTTTATAAAATATATGTTATTAGTCAAATGATTCGAATTGGAAAATGTTTGACAATGTGCCAAAAATTCATTCAGTGAAAGTAATTTATTATATTGAAATATCTATTAACAATGTAATACACATTCTTAACAATTGTGATAAATTATTCTTTTCTTAGACATTTGACTATGGTTTGTTAAATTATAAGAGTGATTGATTAGAATTCATTTTTGAAGAGAATGTACGCCAATCAAATTCAGGTTTTGCTGAAATTTAAAATAAAGTATTTTTAGTAATACTTAACACTAGCAAACGTAACTTTTTCTCTTTTCTTTCATGTAACATTTACATAATTTTTAACATGAAAAATGTAATATAAATTGCATTTATCAACATAAGTTGTCGTTATGTTGAAATCTGAAATATAAATATGTAATGCTTCTATTCTGAAAACATTTTGACATTGAACATTTTCTTATAATACGTAATAATCCCGCCTCAAGTTTAAAGTAATAAATTAACGCTTATTCAAAACAAAAATTCTGAACAATCACGATAAAATCAAAGCATGTCAAAATGAATAAAATAATTTTATAAACTGTTGATGTGATATGAGTATGGAGAATTTTCATCGTGACCAGTCAGATACGCTCCCTTTGTGTACAAAGGTTTTTTGAACTATGTAATTAAGAATTGAAGAAGAGAACAAAAAGAGAACTTAGTTTTTCTAAAAGGGGATACAGTACCCTGAGAATAACTATTTAAAATTAGATGCGGATACGAAAGATGTTTTATTTGCATATTTGCACACACATAAAATTTAGATTTCTGTAAAAAAAGCTTCATTTTCAAATAAATGAATATTTAAAATTTTACTTTTTTCCAAAATATCAAGTTCTACCACTTAAGCAAATTTTAATACTTTGAATAACTTTTTTTTTTCAATTTCTCAGAAGTGTTTCTTATACTCGAACCTGGGTTTAGTTTTACTAGTGTTGTCCATAATTTTACAAATATTTATCTATTAAACATTTAAGAAAATAGTAAAAAAACAGCTTTATAAAATTTTATGGATTTCTTAAAGGTAAATAATTCAGGTAATAAATTCAGATAAAATAATTTTTTACCTGAATTCTTACTACTTACACATAATTTGTTGTATTAGTTTATTTATATTTTTACAACTTTTATATTATTATACACTGTAGAAAACCAAAAAAAAAAATAAATAAATAAAAAAATAAATAAATAAACACTGGATCTATCGAATTGTGTGGAATTTTCTTAAAAATATTTATCCCTAAATCCTTACTACATGTACAGAATTATCGAGCATATTACGAAAAATAACCAGAAAAATTTTCAAACCTTTATACATATTATAAGAGAAGCCTTAGTATTTCATGTAATCGACCGTCGTGAAAAATAAAAAAAAGGCGAGAAAAAGCATCTTAAAGCTTTGAAATCAACGAAATGTCTCAGGTGGCTTTCAAAAAAAATTTAAATAAATCCATAAATAATTCAGTTAGTGATATTAAATTTTGTACATACATTTAAAAAGAATTTGTACAATTAAATTGAGGTTGTAAAATTGTTTTCGAAATTTTGGTTATTTTTAAGGCACTGTATTCCCTAAATATAACAAAATATGCTCAAAAGTTAAGAAGCATGCAATTAAAACGATCAGTTATTTTAAAAATAAAAGTTATATTTACATTTCTATTACAATACGAGTACTATTAGAAATCAATATTCAAGATTACGTTTGTTAAAAGGTTTTATATGCTTTTAAAATCTTTTACACAAAGTCTTTTCATATATGACTCAATAGTGCACTAATGTGCTATAAACCGTAAATCCATCGTAAAATTAATTTGTTTCCCTGAATTTCTAACTTAAAATCTTAGATTCTAGTAAAAGTGTAAAATTTTTCAATGAAAGATTGGAAAACGCGCATGCGTAAATTCAATTCGTCACTATACTCTTAAGACAGTTTAAGAAATATCACGCATAAATATTGACAATTATAAAAACCGAAGTTAGAAGTTTTCGCAAGATTTAATAATTTTGGATTTTGCTTAAAGGCATAAGAAATATATTATTGAATCATTAGTTTAATTATATATGGGATAAACATTAATATAACTCCATATTTAAAATTTTATTTTATTAATATAAAAAAATTGATACTATTTAAAATATTTGATAAAATAATGCATGTGCTATGAATAAGAAATTGACATTTTTTCATTAATTTGTTTAAATATTCTAGTACTATCAGTCACTTAGCTTCAGGTGTCTTGATAATTTATTATTAATCGCAAATAATCGTTCACAGTATTTAAATTTTTATTTATTATTATACAAGGGAACTAGCTATTTATTACAATACCAAATAAATCACATTCATTCTAAAAAATTATCAATATTCTAGATCTCCCCTCCCTAATTTATTTCACTGTTTTTTATTTAACCTTTTCAATACTTGTATAACTTTCTAACATTTGTTACAAGTGTTATTTAAATAAATACCTACATTTACACTAAAAAGGAAATATTCATCACTCATCGAAATTAATATGTAAATTATATTAATAACTATAAAAATTGAAAAAAACTTAATTTTTAAGTATAAATAATTGAAAAATGTAGGAAATGTAAATCAATCGAAAGAGAGAATAATGCATGAAAGAAAAAAAGAAAAAGAAAGGCAATCCAAAATAAAGGGCAAAGCCGACACATTTACTCTTTGTAAAAGTGTTTTTGCTGTCATAATACACTCTGTACAGTGAAGTCTTTGCCAGGTGTTCACCTTCTATTTCGTCAACGGATAGATTGCTAAAAAAGCAACCCCAACGATTTTTGCCAATACGTTCAAAATCAATAATAGCATATTATTAATGGAATTAAAAAGGAGTAGAATTTTACAATAGGAATGATTGTAATAAGTCAAAACGTCATTAAATCTCTCAACAGTAAAGGATTTTCAATTCAAATTTAGATGCATAAATGAATGAAATGAACACATTTGTCATACGAGCATTAATATTTTTATAGCAGAAAAAATTTTATTAATTTTTGTAATAAAACTAAATAAAGTTTCAATCTTATATATAATTTGAGTTGAATAATAATCTGATATTTATGCAATCAAGTTTTTAATTATTCGAAATTTCAACCAAAAAATAAAAAGGAACGGAACAATCTGAAATTTAATTTAATTTTTGAAATTTAATAATTATATTATACTATTAAATATATACTAAACCGTACTGAATGTAATATCGCATAATTTATTTAATATATACTTTTGTTTTGGACTAGCATATGTTTCGGAAATAAATATGCTTCGTAAAATGTTACGATGAAATAAACCAATCTAAAAGTTAAAATCCTTCGTAATTGAAATATTTCCAAGAAATATTGAGAAATGTTTTGCAATAGTAAATTAGTACGGATGTGAACTGAACATTAATTTTGCTCTTTTTCACTCATGTTGTAATAATTTAAATATGAGGGTTTTGTTTTTATTCGATGAAGTAATTTTATATTCTATGATGAAATAGAGTTAAGCATTAAATTAATACTGCAAAAATGTTTAATTAATGGATAATTAAATCATAAAAAGGATACAAGCAGAACTTTATAAAACAAATTACCTCGAAATTTTCCTAAACATATTCATTTATAACTTAATTTTATGGTACCTGATAAATAATTATTATTAGAATTACTGTTATTAATTTTAATCTAAAATCTTACTTTTGTATAATGAATGCAAATTGTTTAAAATAAAATATTGCCTTAGTACTTTATTTATTTATTTTTTGTATTACATGAATCAGAATATTAATTAAATTAATTTTACCACTAAACGCAAAACATAAATATATTCAGGATATCAGAATATAAAACACACTGATGGCATCCTGCATCTTTTTTATTTGTTCGCTCATATTAAGATCAAGTAATGATACTGTATATTAATAAACATTTTAAAGAATTTTTTAATAAAACTTGAAAACTAATAAAAATACCAATAGAAAAAATTAAATTACTTTTATAATTCTTCGAGTTATTGAAATTATAATTTAATCAGCTTTTTTCTATTATAAACAAAAACTCTTTTCATAAATGTTTTTGATGTTTTAAGTAGCTAAATATCATACATAAAATGGATGTATAAGTACATAAAACGGAAGATAGAACGTAAATATACTAATTATAAAAAAAATTATCATTAATTTAAGAGCATGTTAGGCAAAAGATTCGATGTTTAAAATGATCCTGTGTTTTCCTTCGCTTAAGATACTTCTTATTAAGTTAGTACTTTCTACAGTATCAAATGAAATAATATTTAATAGAAAAATAACCGCTTGATGCTTAACCGTAAAGATAAATTAAATCCTCATCTCTTTACTGGGATCCTTTCTCAAAATGAGCATTGGCCTTTTAATAATCCAACACACTCTAAAGATTGAGTCAAAACACACTTAATTTGCTCAAATAATCGGAAAATTTCTATGGTTTACATGTTGCAAAACGCTATTCCTTTTATTACTTAGAAAACAAACACGATTTCATTCATAGGCACTAAAACCACCAAAGGAGATGAGCGGAGTTTTCCAGGAAATAAACTCTTTTAACATTCCTCTCAGTCCCCCTCCCTTCATTTTCGGCAAAGAAAACAGAGATAGAGAAACGCAGAGATGGAAACGTTCCACCATACTCCACCCCTTCTCCACCCATCCCCCGAAATCCCCAGCGACCCCACAGATAGCCATTTCATCCCGGTATTGCAAACGATGTCAATGAGCATTTAAACAACGACGACTCACCTTCTGACTCCGAGAAAAATCCTCAGGATCACATTTTCATCCAATCTTCAGGATGTGTAATCACATTGGGTTATAGGAATCCCTTTTTTTTGACGTGTGATCCTGTCCTTGAATTTAGTTCATTTCTCCAGGACTTTTTTTTGGATCACGTTGTTTTTTGGAGAGAACCGAATATCCAATGCCCGCACAACACCGTAGAGCGTTTGGTCTGCCTATGGCCCGGAGATGGTGGATGCACTGGAGAAGGAAATTTTTTTTGCTCTTTCCTCGAGGAACGGTGGCAACGATCGGGTTGCGAGTAGAGAGAGCGCCGCCTATCGGACATCGAGAGAGGACTAAGATGGCCGTTAGTACTGACTGCTGACTGAATCGGGATTGGGAAAGATGCCAGAGATGTGTTTACTTTCGGGAAAAATGAAGCAAATTTCTGGAAAGATGAGAATATTTTGGAAATATTTTTTCTTCCTTATAACACATTTTGGTTGTGTTGATTTTTAAAATATTAAATGATGAGTTATTTTTATGTAGAAATATTAACTCTTTTGTGTTATTCACCCACAAAAATAAAATTTAAAAAAAAAATTCTTTCAGCTCATATCAGATTCAAAAATTATTCATGCTTACAAATCTTTTGTACACTTTTATTTTGCGTGAAAGCATTGGATTCTTATCAAATTATTTTTGAAAATGCTAAATTCAGTAAAGCGTACATTATTCATTGACCGAATATTCATATCATATAAATATTCATTGACCAAAATTGAAACTTATATTTGGATGATGAGTATTTTGAAAATCATCATTTTTTTTAGAAAAAAAAATCACCTTATCCTGTGCTTTTTTTATAACAATGGAAGAAAATGCATTCAATGCACAGGATTCCGCCAAATAATTCACTTTCTTAACAGATATTACGCACTCTAATCCAGTAAAATTCAAATAACAGTATCGAAAGTTTATTTTACTAAATGTTATTCTTAGACCTTTATAGCAATATTAATTCTAAAGTTATGTAGTTTAGAAAACCCTTTTATAGTATGGCCTTAATATATTTCCCACCATTTTTCTTAGATTCTTGATCGTATAATATTTGATTTCGCTAAGTTTTATATTAATATGATGAGATAAAAATATAAGGAATGAATTAATTAAATTATTTTTTTTTTGTCATCGCAATGGGAAGCAACACGAGAACTATTGAAAAGGACCTCGAAATTTTGAACTTCGTTCAGGTGACGAGGACGATACCTGAGCTGGCACTTCCCTCACTAAACATCCCTACTACGCCCATGGGAAAATGGGGAGCAATTTTTCGAAAATTTTAACGTGAATCAACCCCACTACCCAACAGTTCTTTACTAGGATCAAGATTTCCAACTCGACTCTACGGAAACAACGCCAGCCGCGAGTTCGAGACCGTGAGCACTCAGTTACCGGGACTAATATGAAGAACAAATGGTCCTGTTTTACTAATAGATATATTTAAAGAAATAATTTGTATCTGAGTAAAAATATAAAAAATTTTCAAAACTTTTATAAAGTTCTTTGTATTAAAAGGAATTTTCTGGCTTCTGTAAAATTTGAAACCACTTTAATAATCTCATTTAAGATAAGTTATGTAATATAAAACCTTCCTTTAGATAAACATGTAAAAGGTTAAGCTATCAAGTTTTTAAATAGTTTCTTAATACCATTTAAAATTTTAAAAAAAAGTTGTAATTAAGTTTTGAACTCCGTCTAAATTTTGCTATTTGCACAATAGTAATTTGTATCAATAATCTACTGAATGTTATAAATTAACTGTCCGCGAATTCTTAGTCGTTACTATTAGGCTACTTTTATGGATTTTAACTATTTTTACAAACTATAAAACGGTAAGGAAATTAAAATAGCATAAATTGCGCTTCCAAAGAAATGGATTCTCAATATCAACATAAAATATGATGGGTATCGTAAAGTTTTGATTACTACTAAGAAGTAATCCAGATATCGGGACAAAATTTGTTCTGTATTTGTTTCTTTATCCTTACGTACAGAAATTGTAAATTGCAGCTATTTATATTGATTTGCTTGCTTTCGGGAAACCGTAGATTAAAGTAATACACAGTATCAAAATAATTTTATTTTTTCTCCAATGTATAATAAAATTTAACTAACACTAAAAATAATCGAGAAGGAAACTTAATTTTTATTTACTATTCTTAAAAAAAACTTATCAACATAGTCGCCATCCATATTTATACAGTTTTCCACATCGTTTCTGGACTCTTTGAAGACGATCGTGATAGAATTTAGCAGACTGAATTCATTTTTTCCATGCTACGGATTAAATTAATCTACTACTTCCAGATACCAATTAACATGAATAGTTCTAATTTAAGACCTAATGTACATAAAGATTCATTAAAATGCAGCAAAAAAGTTATTCATATATCTCAGTTATTTCTTAGAAATAATCAAACAGCTTAAGCATTATAATTTCTAAATTAAAAAAAAACAATTTATATTTTTACTAGAATCCGTTTTAAAGTGAGTATATTCAATATTATAAATAATCCATTTAAGCACTGTCATCTTCAAATTTATTATTTATTTTTCACTTTTATTTAAATGTTACTTTCGCTTTTTAGCTTAATATTAAAAAAACTAGAGAAAACTTTTTAAATTATTATTAATAAGATTTTGCTTTATGTATAATTAACTAATTGTGATGAGAAATTACCTTATTTTTTACTTCATAAATATAGAGTAGAGTGTATTTATTTCGAAATGATTTGTATATATAATAACTCTCCTTTAAGTTACTTAATTTTGCAAAGAAATAAAACATCAAAGCATAGTAGTATATTAGTACGTAGTAAGAAGACAAAAATTAAAATAAAATTAATCGATATAAAATATTTTGCAATTTAAAATGATATTTTCTCAAACAAATATTTTTATATTTCCTCATAATCGTATGCATAGAGAAATATTTTACATTCTACATTCATTTTTCTCAGATTTCATAGCTATTAATTTTTTCTGTCAATTTTGTTTGTCGTTAAATGCTTCAGAACTTTATTTTTTATTTCTAAACTTTTTCCTTTTCGGTTTCATTTTGGTGCTTAGAAATGCACCTGAGGCATTAACTCGCACACATAACGTTATATATTCTGTCAGTTGAATATACAAAGTTAAACGTTATCTGCTCTTCACTCAAGCATCGCAATCATTTGTTAAGAAATAAGGAGACAGCTCTAATTTTATCGCTTTCATTTTTTGACATATTTTATTAAATATTACTCCTTTAACTATACAATGAAAATATACATGTGACGATATTAATTTGATTATGAGTGTGTGAAAGTTGCTGTAATGACTGTATCAGAAGGCTGGCTTAAATTATCGGCAGGGTAACTCATCGACAACAATAATTTATTAACAAAAGAACTTTTAAAATAAATTAAAATTAACCACATTGACAATACAATAACTGAACGAAGTAAGAATTGGTATCAGAAGGTAGAAGAGTCAAGGTTGAAAAAATGTATGATCCTGAATTCGCTTCTTTACATATGTTCATTCACATTCCACCGATTGGCATCTCCAGAACTACCCGCTCACTTTCATGGTGTGTAATGAAGAGTTATCCAAAATTCAAGAAGAGTGGGTTTGGTTTTATTAATGTTGCACTAGAAGCAACACGATGGCTATATTAGCGACTGACCTCGTAATTTTGAACCTATGTCAAGCGACGAGAACGACACCTGTGGTGGCATCCCCTTCCCTAATTTCCACACCACGCCAATGAGAGTACTTCGGGCCCAACAGATTTAACCTCCATCAGCCCAGGGCTACATGGCGAAGACTCGAACCCTTCGAAACTCAACGAAACCACCAGCCGCGAGTCCGATGCCTGAACCACTAGGCTATCGCGGCCACTCAAGAGGGGGAGAGCGGTGTCTTTCTATTCTATTTAGTGCATTTTCTACGCTCCAATTATATATAAATTACTGTTTTCATTATTTACAAAGATATAAGGGTCTCCGAACAGCACTTACATTCACCATTTTGCTGTAGTGGTCAGGAGAACAAATTACATCCGAAACAAGGAAAACCTGCCTTACGTGGTCAAGAACTAAATGTAATCTTAAATCTTTCCCAAGATCCCATGCTTTCTCATATTTTAGACGAGTCTCAGCGCCTCCTGGTGGTATTCAAATAAATTATATCCAACATGGTAATCAGCGTGAAAGAATCACTTGGAACACTGTATTCCTCCTCGAAACCGAAGGTCCAAGATTCGGTATGATTTAACCGAAGGAATCCGACATGAGTGATACAACTATCGGAAGTTGCAAGTATAGGAGAGGAAAGTGCTGCCTAAAGACGTTTACATATATGCGATGAGGACAACGAATATGAGGTTAGAGTGAAAGGGTCTAATAAACTGTGTTGTGGACGAAGAGCAGGAAATTGCTCATTAATTATCAGATCAAAACCTTAAATTCATTTCTTTACACGTTTTCTTTCTCACTCAACCAATTCGCTTTTCTATATCTTCCTACTCATATTCACGGTGCTCAAATGGAAAGGATCAAATGATGTCACAAGGTGAGAGGGTGAGAGTGAAGGTTAATGGCGCAAGAGCCAAATATGGCTATGCTCAGGTCAAAACAAGATGTAAATGTGATATAGGCGTTTGAGAAAATATAAAAAAATTAGTTGACAAGAAGGGGGAGAAAGAAAATGGGGTAGGATTGCTAGGGTATTCCAGGGGTGTGTCACCCGTGTTTATCAAAACTAGTAAAACCCATAGGAAAGAAAAAAAAATCACCAGGGTGCCTGGAGGTCATGATTCCCGTTACTTGCCTAAGGAAGGTAGACCAGTGAGAGCTGAATGATGCCACAAGTATGATCTTGTATTAGTCATTCAAAGGGAATACTTATTTTTTCCAAACATCGCGATTTTTTAAAGCAACTGAGTCACTAAAATGCTTCAAAAATTTGCATTTTTTTTTTAAAAATTTAAATTTTGTTCAAATTTTGCTAAAATACTTAATTTTTTGCTTTTTTTTCTATCAAAAAATAGCGGATGCCTTGCTGATTCCGTAGATTTTTTTATTTATGAGAATTTGCTGAATAGAACGTTCAAAATTGAATTCGAAAATTGTAAAAACGCCTGCTGCGTCATAGAGATAAATATCTGATGTTTTCACAACATATGCAGTGTTTTAGGATTCCGGGATACTTTCATCAAAATCTACTTCATTTAAAGTGTTGATATTTTGCACATTGAAAAAGGAAATTATTTCCTACACAGTAAACGTAATTTTTTTCTATTGAACTCTCCCAAAGGTTTAGTATTGCACAATCTTGGTATAAAAATCATGCGAAATTTGAATCATAAAATTCTAAAATGTTTAAATTTCAGCATTAATTTTTGAAATTATAATCATTTTCAGTGAATATAACGTTATGTTTATCAACACTCTGTACATTTTTAAAGTTATAAATACAATAGAATGTATACAAAATGTGTCCCTAAAGGTAAGACTTGAATGACAAATGTGAATCCGACTATTGATTATTAATTTCACGTAAAAATTTATTAATCTTTACAAATGTGATTCTCTTTGCATAAACAGGTGCATAACTATTCAGGTACCTAATTTTAAAATATGACATTCATTGTATTTAATTTTTTTTTATAGAAATCGGGGTTTTATTTAAATTAAGCTCGATTTTCTTCATAAAGACTTACTGAGACGCCTTTACAAGGAAAAATGAACGTTGAAAAACATATGAGATGTCTGAATATGTAAAGAGGCGTCTTAGGTAAAATCGTACTGAGATATCTTTACTTAACGCAGTTACTAAAGGGTGTCCCAAAATTAACATCAGAGTTGAATTTGCCACCGTTTGTGCAGTAAAGGGTTAACAACCTTTGTAAAGTAACCATTTGATAGCTGATAATTTAGGGATAGTAATAATGAAGCATTACACAATAAAACATCGTGATTTTTTTACTTTTGAACTATATTTTAAAAATAATTTAAGTCTGTGGCGGTAATAGATCGAAAATTTCGTACAAATTACGGTCGAAATAGTGATTTAAATCGTCAACTGTGAAGAGAGTAATTGAAAAATTCAAGCAGACTGGATCGATTGGTGATGCTAAACACACTGGTCGTCCAAAAACAAGCCGTTCAAAGTCAATATCGAAGAAATACGTGAGAGTGTTGGTGAAAGTCCCTGAACATCGAATTCGGCATCGCGGGCAAGAATTGCAAATTTCAAGAAATCTCTACAGCATATACTATCTGAAGATTTGTGTTTTCATGCTTATAAAGTTCACTTGATACAAGAAATGAAGCCTAATGACCATGCACAGCGAAGATAGTTCGTTGAAGGGATTACTGAACATTGATTGAATGTGTAATTTAATTCTATAGGATTTCTTTTTATGGGGTTATTTGAAATCAAAGGTTTATGCCAACAAGCTCTCTCGTATGCGTTCATTGAAAGAGGAAATTCAACGCTACATCAACGAAATCCAGCCACATTTATGCAAAATGGTTACAGAAAATTTCAACAAAAGAGTGCGTATTTGCCAGTAAAGCCGTGGAGGCCATTTGCCTGATGTGTTATTCCATAGTTAACCCTACCCTATGCACTTCACGATTCAATAATAAAATAACAATTTAAAGGGAAAAAAAGCTGTTTTTTTTATTTAATTCAAATCTTGCGTTAATTTTGAGACACCCTTTAAATGTACGTTAAGGAAAAAAAACACGAAACACTAATGATTAGTCATATGAATTAGATGTTATGAACGAAGATGGTTAAAAAGTATCAATATTAGGATTAGAAAATTATGTATTAAAATTGAGGTAACTAACTGTAGTATTATGCATTGATCGTCTTCCCTATTTCTAAGAAGTCCATGAGCATAACACACCCTTCGCATCCCAAAAATATGTTGCGATATTGGTTTTTGACATCTTCACCATCTATGGAATACATAAGTTAGAAGCAACCCATTGTTTTAATCATTGTTTGGTTTTAGGGTAATGGTGAATCCAAATCCCATGGACGGTGGCTACTCGAAGCAAAATGAGCGTGACTACTCGAAGCAAAATGAGCGTGACTACTCGAAGCAAAATGAGCGTGACTACTCGTCGCGACAACAATCAAGACTAATTTAAGAACCATTGTGAAATTTTATAACTTACTTTAGGAACGCCATCTGTCGTCAAAAATGTATATTTTTTAAATAAATTATCCAAAATAAAAATGTATATACTGACCACGGTCGATGGCTCTTCACTTTTGTGATCAGATGAAGTTCCCCGCCTTAAGCGTATGGTACACTTCTTGCTGTGGCTTCTTAAGTTTAAGAGAGAAAATGAAAGAGATGAATAAAAAAAATATTTAAAAAATGCATTAAATTTTTTTATTACATTTGAATTTCAGGTATGTACCTACCCCAAAACAACCGTTTTCGTGAAAATTTTCGAAAGTTTCTCATTGCTTTTTATTAAAGACTACATATTTAAGATTTAAAAAATGGTTTGAATTTGTTTCTAGATATATTAATTAATACATTAATATAAGTATATAATTTTTTTAATAAAAAACATTAAAATCTTTTACATTTTTCGAAAAATTGAGATTTTAATTTTTTTTTCATAACAAAAAATCTCATTTCCTAAAAAGTATTTCAAATGATCAAATGAAAATTTTACCACAATGTTTAATACATCTCTGGGTATGTTATGAATATCAAACATAGCTTTAAAGTATATAACTATTTGTTTTGGAGCTATTTCTATTTTAAAAAGATATATAAGTTTTGTAAAATCATGTTCTTGTAAGCTTTGGCATAACTCAGTACGTTTAAGACATAACTGCATTTTTTTGCTACACAACACAGATATGTATATATTTGAAAAATGGTTAAAACGAAAATAGAAATATATTAATTAGAATTTGTTATATGAACATTAGAATAAAAGTCAATTTTTGCTAAATTTTAAACAAATTTGACCAAAATTTGAAAAATGAAAAAAAGTTCATTAAAATGACTTTTGAATTCACCCTTTTCTAGACCATTGAAATTAAAACATAAGTGTTTCTCAAAAAATTCTTTTTGAAAAAAAGTGATCTGTAGGTAGAAACATACCTTAAGTGTGTTCATACGAATATAGTAAAAAAGAGATTATCCTCTTGAAATGTGCTATCAAAAGAAGGATAGTACAGAAGGATGAAAAGTTATCATCGGCGTATCGCCTTACTGTAAGAATGCCCCGAAAGATAAGCCAACAGATTCACCAATCAAATAAAATTTTCTTAAAGTTGTTTTAATTATTTTTCTTCTTCTTTAGCTTGTTAATAAGCTAACTTCTCAGTTAAGTTTAATTTATTTCAGAAGTTCTGATGAGGAGTCATTTCCTTCCTAGAGAACAGGTACTCATAGAACACTCCCAGACTTAATTCCCGATTATTGAGCTACGTGGTAATAACTCTGAAATGCAAATTAGGTGCAGTCGGGATAAATAGACGATGTTAAATGCGGAAAGTAAATTATGCACCCGAATTTGAATTATATGGCCGCAGTAGTCTTACGGTCATGATCTCTAAATTTCCATTCGAGTAGTCCTGACACCAACAAAGACCCACCGTGTAGCAGCGTTAATGCATGTTATATCATTGACGTGGTGAGGAAGTTTGGAGAGGGAAATTCCTGCTCAGATGTCGTCTTCGTCTTTTGACCGAGACTCAAAATTACGCGTTCCGTCGCCAGTCGCCCTAAGTAACTCTCAGTGTGACGTTAATAAATAATCAATCAATCAAATCAAAATGTTAAATGTTAAAGATAAAAGATAGAGACAATAACATTTGTGTTGCTCTATATATTTCATAAAATCAACAATCAGAGATATTTCATTATACAAACCTTTATTTTAGGATAATAGCTTTTGTTTCTCTATAACCCATAAAGTAAATCAATCAGACTTACTTTTTTCCATACTTTTAATTTAATTTTCAAACGGTTGCATTTACAATTGTATTTTTTGCATCTGATGTATCTGTGATGCAGAAAATGGTAAATAATGCTCTAAATCTAAGCTCTTCGCGCAATAGAGACAACTATTATATCATACGAACGCGAAATTTTACTGCGAAAATAGTTATTTGCATTTCAGAGTTGCAGTGCTTTAAATGTCAACAAAAATGCTACGAGGATTCGATTTTTCTCATAATTATATAAGAAGAAGAAAAACATATTCTTTATTAACATGAAATTTCAAAATATCAGAGTTAGGAATTATACTTATTTTTATATCAAAAAATATTGAAAATTAGGCATGCACAAATATTCTATGTCTCAATAAACTCAAGTTTTTCTTCCATTTTCTAATACTAAATGCTATTATAAAGAAACATAAATATTATTTTTCATAAGGAAAAAAGCTGGAAGAGTTTCAAAAACAGAGTTTATGAAAATTATCACTTTCATATGGATGCTTAAAATTACTTACGCTTACATATAATAATGGTTGATAGCCTATAAGAGTGTAAAACCTCAACAAGGTTTGAATGTGTAACTGATAGTAAAAAAGGAATAGAAGTTAAAAGCGAAGAACATATACGGACTTGATAAGCATCTATTTACCATCCACTCTTGTTTATTAAACATTTTATGATATACTTTACAACGTAATACAGTCTGTGTAAGATAAGTTTCAAACCGTCGTTAAGATAATCGTAACATTGTGTAAATTTCCATTTGATCATAAAAAGATATTAAAATGTCAGTGGAATAGCCACTTAAAAAAAGAGTATTGTATAAATTCAGAGAGATAATATGTTTCATTCCGAAGTGAAAACAGTTTAACAATTGTTTTAGAAACAATTGTTTCAACATTCTATTAAAAACACTTTCCCTCTCGTATTTTAATACTATGGAGTAGTTGTTTTATTTTATAAATTTACTTGTTTCGCAGTGAATTTCAGGGCTTCGATAGTCACACATTCATGACATAAAACACAGATCCGGCGTTCTGTCCAATGAGTTGGGAATTTCTGTCCCGATTTAGATAGATACGGCAATCGTGACTTCAAGAAATCCTGGTCATCTACAATTTACCATGGTTTTTATGGTCTTTGGGTAACGAGGGTAATAATAAGGGTAACGTATCCCCAGTATACCCAAGCTATCCTTCCCTATTTTCGACCCTGCAACATGTCAACTAATTATGAATATTAGCCACCCAATGGGATATTTTTTCGTTAACCCACAAATATCATACTTGACCACTTCTCGAACATTTATTTTGTTTTTGTACATATTTCTTATGTCTGCTTTCACCAGTAACGAACTTAATTTTCAAAAATACGTCATAATAAATTTCTCCTAAATTTGTCATTGGATTGAAATAAAATATTTTCAATGTATATCTGATACAAATTTTCACCACTAATGAACTCAATTTTCAAAAATATGTCGTAACAAATTTCCCCCAATTTTTTTTATAGGATTGAAGTGAAACAAGTATAAAAATTAAGTATTTATTTACTTATTGATAATATGTATTACCTTAAATCCTATGAAAATTGGAATCAAGATATGACTGAAAATAAATAACATTATTCGGAATTTTAAGACAGCGATGAAGCAACCGTTTTTAAAGCCACCCAAGGGGCTATTGTTTTAAGTGGATCACTTTTGGCTAACCTGATCACTTTCCAATTTTTTTTTATCGTTTGCTTCAATTTTGATTACATTTAGCTTAAATATAATCAGTTTAATAATTTATCGTGTTTCCATTAATTTTTATATCGGAAAAGTTTACTATTGTCCATCTCTATATTTCATCTTTTATTTTAATTCTTATATTTAATTGAGTAATTTAATAATAATTATAAAAAAAGTGAACTTTAGGTGGCTAAATCTGTTCTTTGCAAAACTTTGTATAGAAGTTTTAAATTTGTATATTTCCATTCTGTCTAATATCTATTTCACAAATAAACATTGTTTGGCGCACCACCGCCAGATTTGGTTCATGCATCATGCAATCTACTTTCACACATCCATTCACTCAACAAATTCCACTAAAGACACGTCGTGTAGAAGATCTGCTGCACGTTAAATCTGTTGGAAATTAGTCTTTATTTTGGGTTGCCAAGGGAGATACGGAGAATAAAGTTCTGGATGTGGTATCATTCTCGTCACTTCACCGTGATCCATCAGTTTTCGATTCGGCGACAATAAACCAACAGTGAAAATTCTAATTTTTGATCTGTATTTTAAAGGTAAATGTTTTTCTCCTCTAAATTAGGTTATGTTTAGAATTTACTTTTATGTTCAGTTGGTAGTTAGGTTTGGTTAGTTAAGGCTTAGAGTTTATTTTTAATCTGTCTGTCTGTTTTATTAGAATGAGAATCCTATCGAGATTTATTGGTTGGTTTTACTGTATATAGCGCAATAAAAGCATATTATATAAATAATCTATTTGTTTCAAGTAAGAAACTTTTGCTCTTCTTTATGTTTCTTGTTTGTACAACTTTTTTCTTAATATTATTGCCTTTATTGGTAATTTTTCCATTGTATTCTACGTCTGGGTATTTGTTAAATTATTGATTTTTTTTGCTTGCGATATTGTAGGTCTAGTATGTTTTGTTTTTCAGGTATAGTATACATTGTTTCCGACAATGCCTTGGTTTTCCCATTGATTCCTCTGAGACCTGGATGGAGTTTCCTTTTCCCCCGAGTTACATAAAATAGGGCTTTAAGTCTTTTAGTGAGTTATATTCTCTCCTTTGGGAGATTTAGACGAAAACACCTTTGTTCATTGTGAGTAAGATGTTAATAACTGTAGAAGTTTTAATAGAACTGTACAATTTTTCTTTGGTATAATAGTTGTATTTGTCAGAAAATTTAAATAACTATTGAGAGGAATATTGTATAAAAGTAATTTGCCTCAGCAAGGTGTAGTATTTTTGTTTTAATTAAACATAAGGATTTAAAGTTTTTATTTTCATTCTGTTACTTTCTTTCAATCCAATACATAAAATATACAAAAGTATCAATACGTTTGGCAGGAAATGTGTTGAATCTGATCTACGAATTCTTAGATATTTCTATCACCTTCTATAGATGTGAAGGGAAAAAAAATAACAGCAGCAACATAACTTATAATAATCTATTACAACATATTTTTAAAAAAATCTAATTATATCCATGAACACACAATTCTATTTAAAATATTATGAAACATTAGCCATGACCAGGACTCATTTTGGCAAGCAGAATGAACTGACAGATCCAAGTTCCAAGCTGATAGCTCTCACAGTGCCAACGGGAGTCTAGAGTTATCTTCACCAAACGAGACACTCTGGCAGTTATTCCAGTATTTAAGGGTATAGCAGGCACCCTGCTCCTATGGATTATATCAGGGTACTGGTCCTCCAGGTTGGGAGACCTCAGGGGCTTGCCTGCTTCAAGCAGGTATGGGCATAATGACCTCTAATCCCCTAGTGAACTTTTCTTTCCCAAGGTTTTACTCTCTTCTGTAAACGCAGGAGACCCGTGATACCTTAGCACTCCTTCTCTATTTTTGACTTTCCTTCTTGTTAATCAAAATTTATCTTTCTTAAATTTTTTTCTCATATCTAGATTACAACTTTACCTTATTTGGCGCAAATGGCCACATATGGCTCTTGCACCATTAAAAAATACTATCACTCACTCACTCGAGTTATAATAAACCAAAAAAACCGTCACTAAATACCCACCGGGGAGGCTCATGCAAGTTGAATTTCTCGAAGCTTCAAATGCTCCCATGGAGTGGTGTGGAAATTTGGAGAAGATAGTGCCAGTTCGGGTTGCGTCTTTGTTGCTTAACTAAGGATCAAAATCACGAGGTTTGTCGCCAACAGATCCTCGTTTGCTTCTGAGTGTGAAATTAATAAACCATTACTCACTCACACTGGGTCTATAAATGGTTGTTGTATTTCTTTTTTCATTGGATTCGATTTTTTTCTTTTAAAACTTACATTTAAAAAAAACTAATAGCTTAAACACTTTCAAGTAAAAAAAAGCAGCTCTTCGAATGATCGTATGAGCAAAAAACCCATTCCAAAATGGTTCCATAAGATAAAAGTAATGAGAAATACGAAAACGAAACAAAATTTGCGTGCGAAAATGTTGTGTGAGAGAGTCACATCAAAATCCGGGAAGCGTATCACAACAAAAAGGTAAAATGCTGTCAAATAAGGAGGAAAAGAATCTCGAAAAACAAATAAATAAGCAAAAGCAGCGGAATCTGAGAACTGTGATGGAAAAATTACGAAAAGCACTCAGATAAAAAGAGATAAAAATAAAAGACACACATAAAAAGAGAATTGGAAAGAGTAATTTTTGCGAAAATAAGATGAAAAGAAATTGACTCAGAAACCTTTTTTTTATAATGAAAATGGATCCTGAACAAGTCTTAAAAAAGTCTCTGTCCTTTCAATTTAAGATTTTTTGGTCAAAATAAATCAAACATCTAAATACTTTAAATTGTTTTAAATATTTTACTTTAAGGAATTTCGAAATAAGTGAAAGGTAATGGACGAAATTTCGTCACTAGCGATACTGAAACGCCAGGTCGTGAGTTTAAATTTCAGTTTCACCTATAGACGTTATATAATAAGTGGAGACACGTGAGAATTTAACTTGTCCTCTGAAAGTGCTTTCGTGGAGTTGTGTTGAAGTTAAGAGGGAATTAAAGAGCACCAATTCAGATGCTGTCCTCATCACTTGAGTATGATTGAACATTAAGTGGTGGTGTTGCTAATTTAGTTGTATTGTTGGGATTCTAATAAAATACAATTCAAAATATATAATAATAATTCTAGATAAAACCAATGTTTTTATATGATGACAAAATATATTAAAAAAATTATTGAAATATTCGTTAAAACTGGTTGCAACTATCTAAATATTACATTGTTAGGCAAGTAAGAACAGTTTCCAAAATTTCAGAGCTCTAGCTTGAGGGGAAGTTGGCTAAATTAACGATAGAAAATTTGATGACATACTGATACATACACAGACAGACACACACCAAGTGAAACACATAAAAACGTTAAAACTAACTAAAATTAATTAATTCATCTGGTAAATTAAATGCAGTTTAACCCAACCACCATTGGCGACAAGAATTATTAGGCAGTATTTTGCCAAATATAGCTACCCTGATCCGTTTTACGGACTTGGCGTTCAGTCAAAAAAAAGTCGCCAAGTTTGGTGCCAATTTTTGAAATCGCGCCAAGCGGTTGGGCTAAACTGCATTATCAAAGAAAATATTAGTTAAAACTTGTCGCAAATGTCTAACTATTGCATTGTTAGGCGAGTAAGAACTATTCCCAACGTTTCAGATCTCTAGCTTCATGGGAAGTTGGTTAAATTAACGATCGAAAATTTGATGACACACTGATACACACAAAGACACAAACCAATGAAATACAAAAAAACGCTTTAAAAATAGAGAAATACAAAGTGGTTATTATAACTGGTATACTTAAGTTATTGTCAGAGTGTTCTTACCTCACAACTTAAAATTAAATAACTTGACGAAAAATATATTTACATATTCGAGAGATACGAGAGAAATTTAAAAGGTTTTTGTTAGACCTCTGATGGTTTGGAGAAGCAATAGTTTTCACTTTCTTGTTAAGGGCAGTGTTACGGTCAAACGGTCGCTTAAAGTGGCAGCCGTTTTCCTCCTAGTTGCTTCTGAAAGTATCACCTTTTTTATGGTAATACAGTTGGCTCTCTCGCTTTTAAAAGATAGTCATTAAAGAATAATTTTTAGGATATTAATGTAATGCAGTATATATATATCTTCATAAAACTTATTCATCATCAGAATTTTATAACGTCTGTTATTGAGCCATTTCAGATAAACTCCCGCCAAATTACGCAACGAAAATAATTAGACCGACAACAATTCGATCAGTAACATTTTCTCTATTTTTCAAAAAAAATTCACGTTCGTTTGTTATTCAAACAACGCAGGATAATATGCGTGGACGAACTCAGCTCGTCAGTTTTGGGTCGAAATACTCCAAACGAGTTAAATTCGCCTATGATGCCCCATTCGAATGAGAACAGGGGTCGTTTGTAGTCATCAAAGAGTTAATAAAGAAAATCACACATGCGTAAAGCAAAGTAGCTCCACTTACGTTCTGACGACGATGTGAAAGCTGCCACTAAGACTTAGCGTCGAGAACAACCAGCTTAATTCTTCTTCGCAGGATTTTAACGACCAGTTGCGTTGGATGTAGATCAAGTCAAAAATTGAATAGTGCATTACACAGAGGATATATGCAGCTTTTAGCTGCAAGATGAATTGTAAGAATCAGGAAACAAAAAAAATTTTATCACGGACTCATTACTTATCAGTCAATTTCATTGCAGGTTGTAATGTAATCCGAAAAGGTAGCATCAAATCCATATTTAGCAGAATACAAGACAAATCAAATGAAATATACGTCATATTGTAGCGGATTCTCATGTGCATTTTCCTTTAACTAACGTAATGAGCTACTTTTCTACGCTATTTGAATAAATAACCTCACCTTGTGAAAGAACCGTTATATATATAGATAAGTATCACTATGAGGGTTATTTTCTAAGTAAAGCCAGTTTATGAATGAGAGTGAAAACAAGGCTCAATCAATGCATTGAGCTTGCGCGTCTGATCCCAGCATATTTTGCGCGCGTTTAGATAGCATTTGTAGCCGTATCATCTGTCTGTGTGCAGAGCTGCAGAAGCTTATAATGTTTCAGAAAATTGAGTTGAGCACCGAATTCCATTCTTGAGCACAAGAAACTTGATAGCAGCGGGAATTCACCGTCAAATTTGTGAAGTTTATGGTGAAAATTCTGTTAGGGAAACTCGAAAGTGGGTATGAATGTTTCTGCACAAACACAAGGTTTTATAGGGTGTTTTGGATGGAAACAATTGGATCGTTCATCTTACCGTCCAGATCTTGCACCCAGTGATTTTCTCTTGTTTCGGCACTTAAAGGAGTTTCTTAGAGGGTCAACGATGACGAAGAGAAAACTGCAGTCATGGATTGGGTTTCTACACAGGATGTGGATTTCTTTGACATCGGAGCTCAAAATCTTGTTGAGAGGTATAACAAATATTTGAACAAATCTGGAAATAAAATAGAAAAATAGATAAAAGTATGTACAATACGGAAAAAATATTTTAGCCACCCAAGGGGCTATTCTTTTATTTGGATCACTTTTGACGTACCAAATCACTTTTCAATTTATTATCGTTTACTTCACTTTTAATTACATGTAGCCGATATAATACTCAATTAAATAATTTATCGTCTGCTTTAATTCTAATTACTTTTAGCTGATATAATATTCAATTTAATAATATATCGTTTGCTCTAATGTTAATAACATTTAGCTTAAATATATTCAATTTAATAATTTATCGTGTTTCAATTAATTTTTATATCGGAAAAGTTTACTATTGTCCATTTCTCGATATTTTATCGTTTATTTTAGTTCTTATATTTAATCGAGTAATTTAATCATAATTATGAAAACAAAAGCGCACCTTGGGTGGCTAAATATGTTCTTTGCAAAACTTTGTATAGAACATTTTCATTTTATTTTAAAATTATATTTATGGCCTTTTTTTAATTAAGAAACGAATTTCATTCAAAAATAGTCCTTGTGTATAAGTACTATAGTGGAAAAGATATGGATGAAAATTTGAGATGAAAAATAGACAGTTATTAAATATAGGAGAAGATAGAGGAATTAGCGAGAGTGACATACACACTATTAATTCACACACCTGTGAAGCGATGTTCTAAGAATACATATTCGACTCGGATTCAGTTGCTAGCACAGGGCTCGGATTCAGTTAAATAATGCCCGCTGTTTCAATTGATTAATGTAAGCAAATCTCTCATTTATAATATTTGTTAAGAAAACGATTATGCAAACACTCCGATTAGTACCTTATTTTAATTATGTTTGCTTAAAAATTTAATAAACGTGTCAAAGATATTTGGGCAATTATTGTTGAGTTTCCATAATTCTTAGTAATAACAACGACACCATTTAGTTACCGAATCTTAAAATAATTTTTCTATATGCCTAATTTTAAATGCAGCATTGTAAAGACGAATTATATGTGATTAATTAGTCTATTTTATGCACTTCGAGAAAAAAGCTCCAATTAGCAACGAACAATAAAGCTGGAGGTAAGACACAATTTTATTCCTTGTGACGAATCTATTTAATCAATCATCGAAGACTTATGATGTCATTTCTCGATCCATCGACGTCCAAAAGGTTTTACTTGGATTTTCAGGCTGATGAATAATCACATACGTGAAATATTCCAATACTCCTGATATTATTTGCTGTTCTCTGATCTTATTAGCAGAATAAAATTAAATAATTAAATCAAGGATATTTAAATTTATTTTGCAAAAGATATTTACAATCCTTTTTAATTTCAAAAGAAATGAATTGCTGCAGCTTTTCAAAGAAATTATTGAGGAGTATTAGAGAATTATGCGCAATGAGATTAAAAGAAAAAATTCTTTAAAAATATACATAATGAAAATACGCTATTGTGTTTATATACTAATTGACACAAACGGATCTATGATGAAGTAGGTAATTTGCAAATACGATGTATTTCAATAAAGAACTTTTATTTGATCGAACCTTTTGTATGATATACTGTTATCTACATTTAATAGAATTTACCATGCTAGAATTTGGTAATTTTGTGGCTAAATGTGTGACGTATATCTGTCATTATTCGGCTCTTGTGCTACATCTCTCAATCTAATGTATGAATAAAAAGCACTTAACTCCAATTGAAAACATGCAAGAACGAGACAGGTTCTTAATTAATTATCACTATAGAATATCTAAAGTCGCTCTCTCGAGAATCTCAACTTTACTCTCAATCTTGATTTTTGATTTTTATAAGAAATCTATCTTAACAGTCCACTCCTTAATTTCATGATTCTCTTCAACAGTAACTGCGCAACTTAATACTTTTAGTGGAAGTCTGTTCAATCCACAATACTAACAGAAGAATTTATATCTGATTGACACATCTCTAATCGCAAATGTCTATATCCTTTATATCCCTCATTTTCCATTAATTGCATATCATTTATATATCACTTTTTCTAAATCTACTTCTATCTTCATCACACTTATCTAATAGCATTTCATGTTGGTTGGGAATAAATTGAAATTTTATGCTACTCAACTCGATAAAGTCACCTACGTTATTAAAGAGAAAATCGCGAGTAGCCCAAGTCATAAATGAACTCATTGTATCAGTGCTGGAAGCAACAAAATATCATCAGAGTTCTAAAAATAGTAAACGATAGTACTTGATTTACAGATCAACTGCCGACTGATAACAAGTCTTTGCCAGGAATATGGGGCAGCAATAGTCCAGAGGTTACGATCGCAAACTCGCTGTCAGCACATGGGTTCGAGACCTGATAGCCTTCGACCAGATTCGAGTAGCGCGGCTGATGCATGTAACATCTAAGCAGGTTTCAAATCCTGATATGGAAGTTTGGAGAAAAGGAAGCTATCTCAGGTGTCATCTTCGTAACTTGACCGTAGCTCGCCGTCCCAAATGATCCCAGATATGTTCGATTTGAGACAAATCTGGGGATCGGGCATTCCAAGGAAGGGTAGTAACAGTGCGGAGACAGTCTTGTAATACTCTTGCCGTGTGAGGCCGAGCATTGTCTTGTTGAAAAATGGCTTCTGGGAGCCATTACATGAGTGGCAACACATGTGGTTGCAGGATGTCATGGACATACCACTGGGCTGTCATGGTGCCACGGATCAATACTAGGGGTTACCGTGTATTGTAGGCAATGGCACCCCATACCATCACACCAGCTGTGGGAGCGGTGTGTCGCTGTAAAACAAAGGCGGGATTGAGGCGTTCACCACGGGGTCTCCACACACGAACACGATTGTCATCACAGCTGAGATTGAATCTGGATTCATCGCAAAAGACGACCTGGTTCCATTCCGCTGCAGTCCAGTTTCCTCGTGCGCGGCACCACTCCAAACGGAAGCGTCGATGTGTCGGCGTCAAGGGCAGCACACGTAATGGGTGCCGCGATCCCAAATGTCCTTCAGCCAGGCACCTTCTTATGGTTCGAGAAGATACAGGGTGAAGTTGCTACCTGTGCCTGGATGGTGGCCGATGAAGCAGTTGGCTGTACGCGTGCATTTCTTACGATGTGGTGGTCCTCACGACCTCTGTCTAGGGCATCCTGAGCCTGGTTTTCGTGTAAATGACATCTCTCGGATCCTCTGGTCTCAACACCTCCTCACAACACAATCAGAGCGGCCTAATTGACGAGCTACTCGCCTAGCTGACCATCAGCTTTCATCATGCTGATGATTCTCCCCCTCTCAAACTGCCTCAGCTGTTCATATTGTCTTCGAAAACGGCGTAATGGCATGTCTACCTCAGCTCTTCCTTTGTAAACGATTCAGCACATCAAACAAGTCTTGGTTACCTGTTTTATAGTCCACGGAGAACGACGTTAAACGCCCCCTACCGATTATACATAATGACCAATTACGCTGCATTTCTAATCATTTACATATCTCTACGACATGTACCTTCATGCCAAGTTTCGTTACGATCCCGCAATTATTTCTTCGTGCACTAATTTTTTTGTCCATGAGTGTATATATACATAATTCTATACTGTATTACATTTTAGTTTGCTTACCTTTGTAATTATTTTGTTGTTCAATTAATATTACTATTTTTAGTTCAGGTTTTTAAATTAGAGTTACTATATTTTAAATGATTATTTAAATAGAAATTGGTATTTTGTAGTTTAATTCAATATGTTTACTATGCTTAACTTCATACTTTGTCTGTAGTTAAATCTCTGATTATTAGTTCGTGACTATTTTTTATAATGTAATTCACTGAAATGTGATGGTATGACGAGTAATTACCGGTATAAACTCGCATAATTCCATTCTTAAATATGAAACATTATTAATTATGTTATTTCCATTTTTCTAATTTTTGATTTAAAATTACTTTGTTTTATTCTAAATTGTTTGTTTCCTTAATAGTTCGTTTTGAATTTTTGGGGTTTATGGTTTTAAAGTTCAGTTTCTTTATCAAATTAAGTAAAATTTGTATTTGATTTGTATAAATATTAATTTTATTCCTCGTTATTTCCTTAAGCATTTGGATTATTTTCTCTTATTTTTTGTTTTAGTTTTTCATATTCTTAGAGTATTTTTTATTTGAGAAATGTACTATTTGTGCGTTGTTTATACATATATATGTATATATATATAAATACACACTCTATAACAAAAAAAAAACGACGCATCAAGAAAACGTTGCCCGATTGTAATGAAATTTCGTATGCAAAGACTTTTGGACAAAACATGAAAATGATTAAAATTTGGTGTCCAATCAATGAATAGAGGATCTATAGCGCATCGGAACTGCTCACTAGCAGGTGTATATAAGAAGCGATTCTCAATCGGATGGTCACATTTTCTGTTGCATTGCGATTTAGAATACCTTTCAACGACTGAAAAAATGCCTTGTCGCAGTGTTCGAACTCATTACGAGCAACTGTCACGGTATGCTTCGTTCAGTGCATTGCTGTCTGAATATCAAACCAGATTACAGTGGTGCTTGACTCCATCAGATTGGAATGATGCTGACTAGGAACATATAGTTTTTAGCGATGACTTCATCTTCCAGCTGTCTGGCGATCATCGAAGACATTGGAACGCAGAGCAGCGTGCCTATCCCTGCTTTTCACTATATGCACGTTGCCACGTCGACCTCAACCATGGAGCTTGTCTGGGATGCCATTTCCTCTTGATAGTCAGCCTCCTTGGTCGTGCATTATAAGGCAAACTAGGAGCACAGCGGTACGTCGACGACATTCTGAGACCTGATTTACTACCATTCCTTTTGCAGTACCCTGGCCTTATTTTGCAGCAAGATAATGCCAGATTACACACA
>BMAW01058098.1:0-36940 GCA_019974015.1 Nephila pilipes | reverse complement strand
TAAGTCATGTACTTATTCATGTAAATTAAGTCATGTACTTATTCATGTAAATTAAGTCATGTACTTATCTTTAGATGCATCTAGCATAAATTCTATTATATCCATAGTTTTATAAAGTTTCAGTGCTCTTACAAATACAGCAATCTATACACTGAACAAAATATTAATATCAAATTTTGAACTGAATAAAATAATTTTTAAATTTCAGTTTTGCGATTCAATTTTTTTTTAATTTTTATTCAAATAGTGTACAATGCCCGAGACTTTTTTAAGTATTTATTAATAAAAAAAATTATATTCTATACATTGGAAATCGTTTTACATTGTGTTAAATATAAATGCAATGGATACAGCAGATATTGAGGAAATTATACGAAAATCCTGTACAAAACATTTTGAGGAAAACACAAATGCAGATAATTTTTCCAGTGGCATGACACGCTTATTTACGATTTTAAAATTCAGTTTTCTTGTTATCAAATTCTCATGAATATTAAGTACATCATCAGTGAGTTTAGTTTAGTTTATTTATTAACGTTGTACTAGAAGCAACACGAGGGCTATTGGTGACGGACCTCGTAATTTTGAACCATAGTTGAGTGACAAGGACGACACCTGAGCTGGCATCCCCCCCTCTCCTAACATCCACACCACGCCAACGGGAGGACTTTGTGCCCCGAAAAGATATAATGTGCATCAGCCCCGGCTACACGGCGGGTCTTTAGCGGCCAAGGATTAAACCCGCGACATAACGAAAACCGCCGGCCGCTAGTCCACGACCTTGACCACTAGGTTACCGCGGCCCACCATCATCAGTGAAGCATCCTTTAATTTTAATAGTAAAATAAAAAATATGTGCACAATTAGAAGCATTTTAAGGTTTCACTCTCCCTATGCAAAACGGCGGTGTGTTTTCGTACAGATTTCTCTATTACTTTACGCTTACTCAATTCACCGATTCCGACGCAGAATTCACCGATTTCAACACGAAATTTACCGATATTGATACAAAAATCTCTGATTTCAATACAAAATGAACCCGTAACGACACTCCCATCGTCGAATTTGAAAACTAACTGACTAATAGTTTGAAATGTTTTGATAATGACAGTGCCTTCGTATTCGTAAAAAGAAGCAGTGACCTAGCAACAGTAACAACCATTGTTCGTTTTGTTCGGTCTAACGTGAAAAAAAAAAAGTCTACCAATGTAAATCAGACAAGCTAATTCGTTCCGTGTAAAACACATTTTGTTTCTTGTTAAAAAAATACCAAAATAATTGTAGGAAATTTCATGATATTTTATCGGAACCTCAGTATTATTTCATGTTAACCAATGTTTCATATTAAGTGTTTTCGTGTTAAAAGTCCTTCACTGTATGCGTACAGTGAATGTGGTATGTGGTGATAGGGATATGTGGCTGCTGCCTACAACATAGAAGTTGCCTAAGTAATACTTAACAGCACAAAAGTCACTTTTTCAAGGGATTGCAATCATAATGATAGTACAACACGAAGTATGAGCTTTTCTATTTATTAATAACAAACATAAGAATAGAACATGATAAAAGAATGTTTTCATTTAATTGCTTGCATTAATTAAATATTAAAAAATAATTTTCTAAAAAAAACGAGAGTGTTTTTAAGAAAATTATTAATAATATAATAATTTTTAATAATATATATTTTAATAATATAAGAAAATTATTAATAATATAATATAATAATATTAAGTTCTTAAGAAAATAACGATAAAGAGTAGAGGTATCAACATTGATCTTTCATTTAATTTGTTAGTTTTTACAAACCTCTTTTGAAATATTTGTAATTTAAATTTTTTTAAAAATGTTTTCATTCCACATTCAGTTAAATAAAATATTTATATAGACATTGAAATTGTAACTTGACTCAAAAGGAGCTTCTTAGGAAAATGGAAAATTATGATATTCGCTGTGATCACAATTATTAAAAATATAATAATTAGTCTTCAGATTTAAAATTCACGACTAGCTCTCAATGAAATGTTCCATTTATTATAGAATATTCCTTTGGGAACATTCTCCATCATTATTCTATTGGGAAAATATTCCATTATTATTCTATAGGGGAAATATTCCATGATTCCATTGTTATTCCATTGGGAATACTCCATTTGGGTAGAAATTAAATCAATTGCATATGCTGGGATGTTCTCAACAAATTATCCCAAAATAAATTTAAAGATAAAATGTCTTGTATATTTGTTAGGTCGGGAGGATTTTCAGACCACCCTCGTATACATATATTGTTTTCTAGCTTTATTTATTTATTTATTGAAAAAACAATTTAGAAAATAACTTATTTTTTAGGGTTTTTTTTTATAATTATTAGTTTTATTTTATTATTCAATACTGTATTGTTATACAAAATGAACTTATGTGAAAAATTTCAAAGTTTTCGCTTATAGGAAAGTGGGTAAAAATTGAGGAAAAGTTTTGTGCTTATCTGATACACAGTGCAAGGTCATAATAAGAGTTGAATATGAAAGCTTTATTAATGAGAAACGGAGAATCCACCCAAAAAATAAATATGGAGAGAAGCTACGTTTTTAATTTATCTTTGCACAGGAAAATAAACAGAGATGTGACAAAGAGAATCCATCTGTAAAAGAAATTAGATGGAACCAAAAGAGTGTCAAAGGAACCACTTGTAAATATTAAAATAGAACTAACTGAAAAAAAGATGACTTATACTCAACTTCATAATTCATAAAGGCTTACACGAAAAAATTGCAAATGCTGCAATGAGATGGACCAGTGCTAATGTGATTGTAAACAAGACACGCCTTTTTTGTACATAGTGAGTTATTATTCTCAGATAATTTGATATATATATTTTAAATAAAAGCTTTTTTTATTCTTGAAAAGTACCATATTTTTACACTCACATACTTGATTTTCCCATTTTGATAAGCATATAAAATTGACAAGCGTAAAAATTTAAAATTCTAAGATTTTCGGTTCTAATGTTGAAGGTACTACTATATGGTACGTTTTTGAAATGTTTTCTCATATATCGAATGTTCACACTAAATCCAAATGATTATGAAGTGTATTTTAATAAAGGTCTTTTTTTTAATTCACTCAGGTTCATAAGATCATTTCTAAAAATATAAGAGCAAAAACTCTTCGTCTCTGAAGTTAAAAGTACTGCTATATGATAAATTTAAAAATTCTATTTTCTCATTAAATACAAATGATTAAGAAACGTCATTCTTTAATATATTTTCTGAAACTAATTTGTATTTAAATATAATTAATAAAGGAATATGACACATTTGGGAGGAAAAGCATTTGATGCAAAAATCAAAGTTGAAAAATATTTAGGAAAAATGAAATTTGTGTATTAAAATATAAGAAAATATCTCTAAATTAGATTTTATTATTAAGTGTGAACAATTCCTATGAATAATATCCATAATTTCAAAATAAAAGTCTCTTAGTGAAAAAATGTATTAAGTAAAATGGAAAGTTCTTTGAATGTAATAAGGTTGAATAAAAGTTAAAAAAAATTAAATATATAGCTTTCAAATAACAATTCCGATTTTTATGGTACCCCCTCTTTTTCCACAGTTTATGAATTTTATTTTTTTGCAATGAACCCGCTAATTGTTAGAAAGCTTTCATTTAATGTTTCACTGTTTTCACTTCCCTTTTTCACTGTTCTAAATATCCGTAATAATACAGTAATGCTTCAAAGTAGATTGTTACAGAATTGTTTGAAAGTACTTACATTTTCAAAACCTAAAGTATTTTTGGTGGATTCAGAACTTACTTGTGTTTCCATGTGTAACGTGTCTATAAATGAAATAGAAAAGGAAAAAAATTCTTAACCAAAGCTGAGATACATTTCTCAATTAACGGAGAAAAATATTAGCTCTATAAATATGGACAGAGAATAAATAGCATATAAAAAAAGCAAAAAATATTGATAAAGGGTAAGTAATATTGGCCGAGACATTCCTTATCAAATATATGACTGCTGATTAATCTCCGGAATGAATGAATACGAATTATTCTAGAAGGAAAATGAGATATTTTTCTGTAGTAAATGCAAGTTCATATTGATTTATTAAGTACTTCTTCCATGCTTTTGTATTTTCATGCTTATGAGATAAAAGATTTATTGCAATAAAATCATTACATTTATACATGTTAAAAAAGCATCGATTCAATTAATGGAACATGTATCCACTTACACCTTTTAAAGAAGAATTGTGTGATACCCGCAAATTAAGCTCACTTATCCTAACACACAATTTGAATAATGAGTAAATGGTTTATTGATTACACTTGTTTCAATTAAAGAATTGTGATAGGACTTGTAATAGATAGAAATGAGGCTTAATTATTAATTTACTAGTTACTGTGGGCTATACTTTTAGCAATTAATCAAATCATCTCCTGAAGCAATGTAACACCGAATTCTAGAAAAATAGACATGATTTTACATTAAATTTTGCGAAGACTCAAAGCCATTAAAAGTTCAAAAAGCTATCAATATATCAATAAATCATTTGTAATCAATTTCCCGAACGACGACAGAAAAATTCAATCGAGTTAAAATAAGCCGATGGCTATATTCGTATTATCAGTTCTATCGATAGTATTGATTTCATTAATTTAATCGATGATAACAAAAGAATCGAAAATATTGACGACATTATACAATCGTCTTCAAAACAAAATTACAACAAGAAAGAATCGTAAGATTAAAATGATATCTGAAAGTAAGTACTCACAAACAAAAAAAAAGCAAACAAAAAATGTTTGAAAACTGAGTATTTGGAATGTCAGAAATTATTGGTCTAAATATTTAACCATTACAATTGTCAGTTGGATGTTGGAGTGCCATTATTTCTAATTTCTTTTGTGTCAGTTTATGACTGGTAATTTAGTGGATACGCTTACCATTTGTTATATTCAAGTTTCAAAATTAAATACAATTTCCAAAATGAGTTTTGGGTGTTTTTGTTACGGTTTATAAACGACGCACTTAAAAACAGCTGGAGGGCAACACCTCAGCTGGCACCACCATCTCCAAACTTCCACACCCCCGCCGATCCAAAGACTTGAAGCCTCTACAGAATGAATGTGCAATTGTTCCTGCAACACGGCGGAGCTTTAGTGGCATCAGAATTCGAGCCCGCTCCTCAACGGAAACAACGTCGGCCGTGAATTCACGACCGTGACCACAACCTCTGTCAAACTATTTTAAAAACGTGAAAATAGTTATTTTATTTTAATAAATCTAAATTACAGTATTTTAAAATTTTAATTTTACAAATTAACAACCCATTTTTTTTAAATTTTTTTATTCGAATATTGTGAAATACAAAATCTAAGAACTGCATGGAATAGTTAAACTAACTGATATTCATTTAATATAACATGAGTTTATTTAATCTTTTCCTTCGCATAATTTCATAAAATAGTTAAACATTACTCAAACAATAGTAATCAGCATAAGTGGAGCACACGCAAGCAATATATAAGATCTTCAAAAGGTTTTCATCCGAGGGAATATTTTCCTTTATACGAAATCCCTTATATATAATATGAGACATGTAATCTTACATATATATGTAATGTGTGTATGTGCCTAATATATGTAATCATTAGTGTAGTCAAAGCATCTCTCGAGACATCTACTATTTGAAAGTGTTTGAAGCTCCATAATTCTCCATTCGCTGAAATATTCAAAACAGATGGCTCGGAGTGAACTGAACAAATATATTTTTCGTCCCACCGACCGTGTCATGAGCCCCAACGATGTTGGTCAATTCATGAATTATGGATGAATCACTTGCTTGTACGTAAAGCATTTCATCAGACTTGAGTTCTGGAATGAGTAATTCTTCCTTAAAATGCTTTGTCAGGTTAGAAAAGGAAATACGTTCGTTTTTATATATTTCGCTTCGTACCTGCTTGATCATAAAAAAATTCCCTTTTTTTTTCACATCATAAATGTTACAAGATGGTATAAATATAATTCAAATTGTATGATAAATAAATTCTATTTCTAGAATTTGTTTTTATTTGAAAAATATCTGAGATAAAGAAATTATATGAACTTGAAATATTCTCGGTAATATGATTATAAGAGCTGTGCTTTCAGAATTCAACGATCTATTTTTTTATTTGCTGCTTCCTGTACCAATGCATGGAAGGAATTTTCTATTGTACTATCGATAGAATTAAACTATTGTTACTATTCTATTCCATCCTTTTCTATAATTCATTTGTTTTCTTTCGGAATTTTAAGAATATTTTCCCTTCAATAATAGCAATTCTGGATTCTTCTTGAAAAATTTTGAATGTGAAATATTTTTAGGAAAATTTGAGATAAATATTAAGAGAATTCGCAAATTTATCTGGAGTTCAGAACCATCGTTTCCCACGGTGCGGACAGAGCGCGACCACAAGGAAGCTATTTATCTCTCCATCGAGAAATCGGTGCCAACAGAGCAGTAGAAAACAGTTTATGAGGTGTATTTCTACACAGGCTGAAAAAGGATCTGCTGAGTGAGGTTGGTTCCTCCCGCAGGCCCCGAGTGCGAGGGAGAAAAAAAGAGGCAGAGAGGACGAGAGAACCTGAGAAAGATAGACGTCTTTCGTCAGTCTGCAGGAAAAGACAGAAGTGAATTCCTTGAAGTTTACCTCAGCAAATGTTGCTCCAAGGATGAGTATTCCCCATTGTGAATTTGATTAGATATTCAGTAAATGTTATTTACTGTAAAAGAATCTCCTAATTTATAGCAGTTTACTGACTTAACATTTAGTCACATTTCTTAAAACGTACCGAACGAAATGTTAAACTAATGCTCTGAAACAAAGATGTGGTCCCAATAGCCTACTGATCATGGTCGTGGACAGGCCTGTTTTCGTCGAGTCGGGAGCTCAAGCCCTGATGCCACTAAAGACCCTTTGTGCAGTGGAGCTGATGCACATTCAATATGGTCGAGGCTCCAAGTCCACCGAATTGCTTGGTGTGGAAGTTTGGAGAGGGAGATGTCAGGTGAAACTTCGTCTTCGTCACTTGGCCGAGGTCCGCCGCCAGCCTTCGTGTTGCTTCTCAGAACGACGTTAATAAGCAATCAAATCAAAATGCAAGCAGCAAGCAAAGAGGTCATTTTAGTGTCGATTACGTACGCGTGCATCGGCAAGTAGGCTGTGTATTTAGAAGTTCAAGTTTCGTAATGGCTCGAATCAATCTTGCGCTTCTTTCATCCCCAATCCTCGGTGAGTTTTATGGTGCTTTCTGCAGTATTCAGCGAGATTCTAAATCCAACAATGAAAATGAATAACTATCAACTTTTAAATAGAATTGAGAGAATAGTCGCTTAAAGATTTAAAATAGGTATGTATAGGATTCACAGATCCACTTCCCTTCAATTGTCCTTTTGGACACTTCTAAGACTTTGTGTAGTATTGAAGAACCTCGACTTCTGAATTATATGGAAATCAGCCTTTACAATATAAATAGAAATATAGTGAATAGTGTATATAGGTAGATGGGGACGATTGTAGCAAATGAGAGAAAAAAGGAAAAGAGTGGTTTGCAGACAAGAGGTTGGAGAAATCATTTATAGAAGATTAGAGATAAATTCGTTGTAAGAGAGAGAGATTTCAAGCGAGAGAGGAGATTGAATTCGGATTCAATCTTGACTCGGATTCTCCTTTAAAACTATTGCTGATTCATAAGTTTTTCTGATATTGTGGACGAGTAAGGGCTTAGCTCCACATACTTAATATAAATATTGATGCTAGATTATTATAAAAAGATATTAAATAACAGCTGATTTCTCTACAGAATCTTTCGTGAGTGAACTTTAATTAACTTAACATTGTTCAAATACGTGCATGTACAGGAAACCCAGGAACCATAATACCCAGGACATCACAATGTCGGCCAACACTCCAGGGCAGTGTGCAATAGTCCAGATTGCTAGAGATCTTAATGCCCCACCAAGTATTGTGTGCACCTTACGAAAAAAATTTTATGAGATCGCATCAGCAGACAAGAGACATGGGAAAGGTCTTCCAAGATCCAACGATGACCAATGATGATCGATAATGTTTCTATGAATATTACAGAGAGTCGTAACAAAAGTGCAACAGCTTCTCGGCTACCTCGGGACTTTGATATTATCGTGACCTCAAGCCTTAAACTTATAAGGCATAATTGGAATGCCTTTTGGGAAAACAATAGCGACGCTTCTTTCCCCTCAAAGAGCCATCTAGGACCTATTAGTAGCTTTGCTCCTGGAATGGGATGAATTGCATAACTCATAAACTGTATTACCCTACTCTTAAACATGGAATTCATAAATTGTCCAATTTCCAGCATGAATTCCCGTTGGGATAGATGAATAACTGTAAAAGGGGAAATATACCCTGTTAATTCTTTTTTGTTCCATCTTTAATTCTTTATTTTAGACTGTCTGGGCTAATGAGTCACTCACAGTTCAGTATGTATACCATAACCGTTGCTGATATTTTATAATTATTGCTGTTGTATGAATCTATGTACATTCCTGATTTAAGTAAAATGTGACAAATACTGTAATGGACATAACTCGCATATTTCCCCTCAACTAAACTTGCAGGGTTCCGTATGATTTTATTTGATTTGAAGACCTCTACTTCTAAGTAAAATGCGACTTAAGTAAATTAGAATTGCAATATTGAATAGTAGTGAATACGATAGATCAAATAGTGAGACTGAAAGTGTTTATAATAAGTGGAGATCTAAGTTAAGGAGGGGAGAGAAATCTGTGCGCGCTCACGGCATTTTAATACTAACGGTTATTTGATAGTGAGATTTGAATTAGATGCAGCATAAAGGTTCATGACTAAGATCCATCGTTGAAATTATAAAGAGAAATATAATTTTCAATTAATAATTAGTTGAGGACGTGCGAAAGCTACACGCATTCATAATACCAACGTTGAATTTTGATTACTTTTAGATAATAATAGATATAACTTATATATTTGTCTATTTGGTCATTTAAGTGAATGTTGATAAAAACATGAATAGCGATGCCAGAGTATTGGAGCATTTCTGAAGGTAATAATCCACAAGTACAAATTCTCTTAATTTAGAACATCAGTGGATATCAATGCGCAAGAAAAGATAAATAATTTCGTTATGTTTGTGAAAACATATTATTCCACGATGATTATTGCTATGACCTAAGTATTCATAGACATTGCTATTTTACAATCAAGATCTGAAAACTCTATCTGTGTAATTCTGACAAATGAAAAAAGATATCCTATATCTTTTAAAAACAATGATGCAACCAATTATTCGAAAATAAAAGTGGGCTTTTTCAAACACAATTCGAGAATGCATTTACTTACATTTTTATTGAAAAACGAATACTCTTCAAATATTTCTTACTATTTAACATGGAATTTTAATTATATATATATATATATATGCAGCTGGCCATCAAAATTACAACACCATGAAAGAAGCAGGTACAAAAAAGATATTTATTAGTCGTAAACAGAATGGCTTGAAAACAAAATGATTAAATTTGCATGTAGTTTGAGGGTTAACAAGGGGGCGAAATTAGTAAAAACAGCTGCAACCCCTGGCAGCTAAAACGGTTCTTACCTGGTTAAACATTGAGTCGAACTGGGTTTGGATAAGAGAAACGGGCAACTCATTCCATGCTGCTTCAAAACTATGCCACACATTATCACCCGTATTAGCTGGAGAGGGGTGGTTACCAATCTCTCAGCAACCCATGACAAGATGTTTTCAATGGGTCACAGATCTGGATTCCGTTCAGGCCAAGGCAACAATTGAATACCCTGTGTATCGAGGAAGGTGAGAACACGACAAGTAATATGTGGTCTTGCATTATCACGTTAGAAGATGGCGTTTGGCTGGCTGCGAAGATAGAGCACAACCACTGGAAGTAAGATGTCAGAAATGTACCGATTTGTGTTTAAATCACCGTCGATCCGAATTAGAGATGTGCATGTCGTGTATCCAATGGCTGCCCAAACCATCACACCAGGTGCCGGATCCTTATGCAGATATCGAATATAAACAAGTGAGAGACGGTCTCCTAGGGGCTTCCAGATACGTGTATGGTCGTCAGAATACTCTCCGCAGAACCGGGGCTCATCTGAAAATACGACGGTGTGCGACTCCTGTATCTAGCGTTGTCGTTCGGGGCACCAGAGTCGCCGTCTCTCTCTCTCTCTCTCTCTACCCTGCAATGTTAAGGGAAGCCAAAGTAATGGTCGCCGTGCTGACAGTCTATGTTAATGTAAATGTCGTCACACAGTACGAGAGGATACTATGCGTGCTGCAAACACGCTCATTTCCTGACTAATGGTCCGTGATCTGATTGTACGGTTTTACAGGGTCAATCTCACACTACGTCTGTCATCTCCGGCGTTAATCATGGGAGGATATGTAGATCGAAACAATTATCGCCATGCTCGATAGACAACGATTCTGCTTTTATCAAATTCCGACATTTGTTGACGAGCATTTCTTCTTATCAGAAGCATAACAGGATATTCTGAGCAAACTCCGACATCACAAAGAGCTATCTAAAAGAAATCAACTACACAACTTTTCTTTTATGCAATGCTTCAGATGTCGTTTCTCCCTCATGCACTGTCTAATTGCGCTGAAATACAAATTATTTGCTTATTCTATTCTTACTTTAATGTGATTTTGATGTACGTCAGATGATTCCTTCCTGGTGTTGCAATTTTAAAGGCCATCAGTATATATATTGAACAAGTGATTGCCAAAATAGAACTAAAATATTTATAATTCATCCAATCAGTAAGAACGATGATTATACAACAAATATACATAAGCTAGCATAGTTTTATTCAGCATCTTTGCAAACAAACATTCGAAAAATCTTTCGACAAATTATGATGCTTAAATTGTCCTAAAAAGGTATAAGCATGTTCGATGAAAAATATTTAAATTCAGTTTTCGTAGAAATTTAAAATGATTATAAATCTTCGATGAAAGTTGCTCGAAACCGGGAAAAAATGTATCTATGAACTATCTTATTGAATGGTTAATATTTAAAATATTCTAAATTAGTTTGTTCCAAATATGGTAACACTTTTCACTATAAGATAAAAATGATTATTAAATCACGAATTAAATTTGTTCTAAATTAACTTCTTCCATAAATATGGTATTTTTCACCTTAAAATAAAAATTATTATTAAACCATCTATTAATTTTAAAAGTTTATAACCTTTTAAATTTCATCAAATATTTTAATTTTGAAACCATTTCATGAATATATTATTATTAATTAAATCTAAATATTTACGTAGTGTTACAGCTATTTCTATTGAAACTTTTTTATCAATTGCATCATTTTAAACATTTATATCTGTTTTTTTTGTAGCAAACTTTGTAGATTATATATCCTATGATATCATCTTCCATACCACCATGTCATTTTTCACTTAACATTTCTCAAAACACTTTCTAAATTTTGCATTATAATTAAGCTTTGTACATGTAATCAATCTTCTCTGCTCAAATGCTTAAAACCTCCTCCACTTCTTTGTTAAAAAGCATTTTCTGTAAAGAGTAATTATTCATTTGATGAGATTTATAAGAGCTCAAATTAAATATAAGATCTTCATTATTTTGATAAATGAAGCATGCTACATAATTTGAATTTCCACTTCTTTATTCGATAAGAAATGTATTAAAATTCTTCTTGGAGTTAAACTATATTAGAAACTCGCATATACATTCGGTTTTAAATAGAAAAAGATTTTTATACATAGTACAAAAATGTCTAAAATATTCTGTTTCTTCAGCTTTTTATATTGCTGTTCCTTGCAATTTTTCCCCTGAAAATGTGACTGTTTACTGGCAGAGCAGTAGAACAACAAAGCCATAAAATTTCTTTCTAGATATAGATGATATTTGAGTACCAGACGTAAAACGTAAATATGTGCATAAATTATTTGCCTCAAAAATTATAAAATGTTATAAAATAGTAAAAAAGGATTCACAGTTTATATATGTATAAATATTCGTAAAGAGAATGCTGGGATAAAACTACGTAATAGCTCGATTACATTACGAACACAAAAATGTATGAAAAAGCCCTAAAAGCTATAAAACAACAGAAGTAATATAACATCTTTCATTGGTAATATTTTTCAGTAAATATTTCTTTTATGCATGATAATAATTCGATGCAAATCTGGATAACAGATGTTGAGTTTTTGTGATAACTGTTTTCATAAATAAGTGTTTGGATATATTACTGCGACTTTGATTTAATAAAGGAGGGCGAAAGTAAAATTATAAAACTTTTTTGAATGCAAAATTAAAATTATAACAAGCTCTCTCACGTATATCCTTTGAACTAAGTTTGGAGACTATCATATGGCGTGATATGTGGCCCCCATGATCATGGAGAGCAGCGGGTTTTAATTTGGAATGGTCCCTCTTTTAAACTTTTTGAAATCACAGCTGATTACCCATGAGCGTCATGGATACATTATTCTCAAGAATGTCTCCAGGTTATTCTGGTGGAAAGGACGTGTACTTTCTCTTTCTGGTGATCCTTTAGCCTTCTCAGGGCTCGTTCAAATGTAATTTCTGGCTGAAATTTACACAGACACTCACATAATTTCATCAGACACTCATGATACATTTCACAAATGCGCCCATATACACTCATAATTGCCACAATATTCAGTGCTATTCAAATAATCATTAAATACATTGGAGCACCCCATATTGCATCTCTGAAATGTGTCAATTTCAGTTATATAACTGTCAATTTTCAATTTATTCCTTTTTAGTAAACTTTATGAATGCATCTGAAGAAGTAATAAGATACGCAAGTATATATCACATTTCAGTTGATGCAGATCAGTAGTTGCAAATGATCCAGGACACAGTTTAATATTTTAAAAGCATCAATATTTATTTGACATTTAATTAAGTATTGAGTGTAAGATATCACTCATCCAAACAGAACAAAAAGGAAGCAAGTTTAAATATTTACAAAATTAATAGCTAATGCTCGCGTGATAGCTCGTATCATAAAGTTGTCATGCTAGCATGGAACATAGTGGCGAGGAACAACTGCGGAATATAATTATATATATGAATACATGCAAAACATTCGAATATCTAAAATACAACTTTAGAGAACACTGGTTAATTTATACAGTGAGATAGATGAATCTTCTGGTACGAGATGTCTTTCACTCATCCTGGAGTGAGCAGGCCCGGGCCTTCGATGGAATTCGGAAATGTTCATGACAAAAAGCACATTAGATATTTGGAGGATAACAGTAGGAATAGGATAGCATTTGGAGGATAGCATTGCAAGAACTCCTTTCCCTCTTCTGTTTTTCTTCTTATAGCTCCACGGGTATAAAGTTCAATACCACAGATGTGCATGCAGAATACTTACTATTTGCATAATCAGCGTAAGTAGAAATGAGTTTTTCTGACACGCCGCCTTCTGGCAAGGAAAAAAGCAGTTGAAAAAGGTCCACCACTCACTAAATGATTGTCTTTTAATCTATTTTGTCATTCATCCTATTTAATTCTCTTCTGTTATTATAGCTTCTTCTCTCTCGCAGTACAATCATTCAGTCTTGTTAATATTTCTAGATGCAGTTAATCTCTCAATGTATTGTTTTAAGATAATTAAATCAGAGAAGAGAGTTCCGCATCAGACCTTAATTGTACTGAAAAACTCTACAATGAAATAAACTGTGACTTATGCAAAGTAAATGGAAATATTGAAAAGTAGTGAATATATAAGGGATGAGAAGCTTCAATAATCAGCGTAGAGTTTAATACGAGAATTGGTGATAGAGAGTAAAAGTGATAGGAAGTTTACAACGAAAAAGTTAGCCTTGTGCTTACGCTTGATACGAATAAAGAGATATGGGATTCGAAGTTAGTGAGAAGGGAGAATATGTATACGGAAAGTGAATTGAGCCCGTTTACAAGTTCAAGTTCTACGGTCTTGGAAACGATTAGTCAGTGGTAGTTAAGGAGTCTCAGAACTCTTAACTATTATTCATATATGCGAACAGATAACTTTCCTCGAACCGATGTAACTTACTAATGAAACAAAGCAAAGGAACTTGACACATTTTCTATATAATATTTGTATTAATTCTCATATTTTCATGTAATTTTAAAATAAATCTTGAGAAGCTATAATGAAATATGAATTTCAAAACTATGAAAATCAATATTTTACTGCAAGGAGGATTCTGAAGAACGACCTGGATCAAAAGTTATAACAGTAATATTATTGAGTAGAAAAAGGTTCCATTTTAAAGTTATACGCACTTACTTAAAATTTAGAGAGAGGACGAAATATTTTTAATATAATTATTTAGAGAATTATGAAATTTTAAGGGGAAAAATACAATTAAAATTCATATAACTTTTTTCTTGTGAATAATTTGTCTGAAAATTGATGTGTAAATCATAAAGAATCTTATTTTGAATAAATGTTTGAAGTTTTCTACAAGTACTAAAAGTTTCTGAGAATTCTTGTGCACAAACAAAAAGTTTTTATTTCAGAAAAAAAATATGTTAAAGTTGAAAATTAACAAAAAAAACCTAGTTCAACAAGGTTTTTTTTTTCTCAGTAACTCTGGAAGTTTTGGTATTATCGTTAAACCTTTCGCATTGAAATGTTCAGGAAAAAAAAGATGCGATTATCTAACATAAAAATTTTGAAAACATCAAACATTGGGAAATTTAAGCATCCGAAGACCCCTTAAGGTATGTGTCTACTCAAAAATCACCGTTTGGGGGAAAAGTTTTGAAAATTTCTTTATTTACTATTAAAGCCCCCATATTTATGATTTCAAAAATGGCTTGCGTTTGTTTCTAGGGTAGTTAGTTAATGCATTAATGTAAATATATAATTTTTTAAAAAAATATTAAAATTTTTATTTGCATTTTCCGGAAAACTGCGATTTTAATTTTCTTATTACGAAAATTCTCATTTCTAAAAAGTATTTCATATATTCAAACGAAATTTTACCCCATTATTCTGTACATCTCTAGGTATGTTGCGAACCTCAAACATAGCTTTTATGTATATAACTATTTATTTTTGAGCTATTTCTATTTGAAAATTGGTACAATTTTTTGTAAAATCTTGTTGTGTTGATAGATTTTGGTATAACTCAATAAGTTTAAGAGATAACTGCATTTTTCTGCTTCACATCACAGATGAATGTGTATTAAATATAATGTTAAAAACAAAAAGTAAAATATATTAATTAGAATTTGTTATATGAACTTTAGCTTAAATGTCAATTTTTACTAAACTTTAACGAAGTATGGGCAAAATTTGAAAAATAAATAAAAAGTTGATGAAAATTATTCTTGAATTTACCATTTTAGAGACCATTATAATTAAAAACAAATATAAGTTTCACAAAAATTTCTTTCTTTCTTTCTTTCTTTTTTTTTTTTTTTTTAAAAAAAGTGCTTCTAAGGTAGGCACATACCTTAGGTGCCTTTTTGTAATATTTGTCTTTGGATTCGGACTTGTGTAGAGACATAATCCACAGAATTGACAATAAGCATTTTATATGGTGATTATTCTGAAATACGAATAAGCTTAAATGAGTTCCTGCATTGTCTGGCTGCATTCATTAGTGATCAATCATCAGTTGATGACGGAAATATTGAGTAAATAACTGCTATCGAAGGGTTACAAAATGCACTTTTTACTTTTGTAGTTCAATGACGGAAAAATAGAATGCAATATTTTATAATAGGAAAATAACAATATTTGAAATCTCTCTTGAACTTTTGAATAAACTTCAGAAATTTTCTAAAATTATATAATTGTTTTTCCTTTTTTTAAAAAAAATTATTTATTACATTTTTAATATATAGATCAATAAGAATGAAAATATATTTTCTATGGGCATAGACATCGTAAAATCTATCGAAAGCGATAGATTTGAAAAGCAAGCTTATAACTAAGCCATTTCCCTTCTATTTATGAACGATTTGTTAGAAATGCTAATACTCTGACTTCCTAAGACATCAGCAAAAAAAAACACATAGTGACAAAAACAATTTCGCCTTTAAAAGTTACTTCACTTCCCTCCTCCTTTACCTTCATCGAAAACATTTACAAATTAGTTTCGAATAAAAAACGTTTTATAAAAGAAAAAAAGCTCTCCAAGCTGTGTGAATAAGAGTCAGCGTTTTCGTATCGAATATCTAATTGTTACTGGAGTAACATGAGAAACGTATTGACTTGAGTGCAGTTACTTGTTTGTGTATTCAGATTGATATCTTTCGCTGATGATGGAATTGGGATTCGAGGAGTATTTCAATTAGAAAATGCTGAGTGAGCGGAATGATTCGTTTTCTTCTTTCGCTCTCTCTGATATTTTTATTTGGAGTATATTATTCTTGATCACGTTTTCTTAAGCTTCGATTTTTTATCAGCACTTGTTCTTCACCCCCGAAATATAGAACTTTATTTTAATTGGAACTGAATACTAAAGTGCTCGTCAATCGTGAAGTATTTATTCTGAATAAAGTAAAAATTTTTTCGATGATCACGGTTTAGTAAGCAGACATATTTGAGCATTATATAGGACTAAGATATAAAAGAATCCGAGTCATTGTGTAATTTTGTGCGTAGTTAGCTAATCAATTTTAGAATAAAATTATTTGCCACATAAGGGGCTATTGTTTCAGGTGGGGCGTTTTGGCGTACCAGATGACTTTTCAATTTTTGATCGTTTCCTTCAATTTTATTTACTTTCAGCTTAAAAATATTCAATTCCATAATTTATCGTTTTCTTTAATTTTAATTACATGTAGCCGATATAAATTTGAATTAAATAATTTATCGTTCGCTTTAATTTTAATTACATTTAGCTTAAATATATTCAATTGAATAATTTATCGTATCCTTTAATTTTAATATCGGAAAAGTTTACTATTGTCTGTTTCTCGATATTTCATTGTTTACTTTAATTTTTATATATTTAATTGAGTAATTTTATAATAATGGATGGCTCAGATGGCTAAATCTGTTCTTTGCAAAACTTTGCATTAAACCATTTTTATCAATTTATTAATTTTAATTATTTGTTTACTCTTGTACTAAAATCATACAATTATGTAATGTCCATTTTTTGTTCATCTCATGGATGTTTATTAATTTAAATAGGTAAAAAAGGTAAAGTATTCTAAGTCATTTCTACAAAGCAATGCTATATTTATTAATAATTTTATCTTCAAAAATTATGAAATATATTAAATATAAAATATTAATTTTTTATAAGCATTATTAGATTACACTTTTTTTCTGCTTGTAAACATCTGTGGTATTTGTTGATAGATTTCTGACGTGCTCTTTAAAATATTATCAAATTGCTCTAAAATAGGTGTTGGCTTGAAATACAAAAATTGTTAAGCGAACAATACATCTTACTATCTTATTAAGATTTGAACAAAACTTTAAAAAACAATAAGGCTATTCGCTATTTTCTCTTCACAAACTTTGGGGACTTTATAGTAATTTGAATTGCATAAACTTATAATTTCTTCCCTATCAAAATAAAACGTGATTTTGTGAATTAGATGAAGATAGAAGGGAAGTGAATTGAATTAGAGATATTGATATATAAATAAAATAGAACCGAAAGAAAAGGAAAGGAGATAAAGGATAACGGCAGACTGATATTTATTAGTAAAATGGTTTGGGTTCAATTCAAAAGTTTGAATAATGAACCTTTTGAATTGAAGTGATTCTTAGTCTGAGGTAGGAATCTACTGTTGAGAGAAGTGTTTGAATCAGAACGAGTTATTTGGTAAGCTAAAACTTTATTTTTAGATCATAATATAGAATTAATGAGTTTAGTGGAATTCGAGATAGAGCGTTTTTATTTATTCTTTAGCTGTTGATAAATTATTCCGTATCATTCTTACGTATCTTCAATTGGAGACTATTAATTATTGATTCTTTAATTATACTGAAAGATGGTGGTAGAATTAAATAATGAAGGAAAGGAATAAAAACATGCTAAAATAATACAAAGAACAATAGTTGCAACAACACATCTAAACTTTTCTGCCCGGAAAGCATTCTCATATTTAGGAGTATTTAATAGAATCAGAACTAGAAACCATGTATAGATTTTAACTTAACCAGTCATGAAACTCAATACCATCCTGAGAATACCATGAGAATTGTGTCTCATAATATTGATAAAGACGCCAGATCATCCCACAGCTAGAGGGAATAGTCGCAGTTAACAATATATTTGGGTACCTTAAAGAATTTACTGATGTGTCATTTTCTTCATATCGTTCTGCTGAAGGGAGACTTCATGGAACTAATTTTTTTCTCAACCTCAAAGAGAGATGCAACCTGTGCAGACATTGGAAGACCTTATGGCGCTTTGTCTTGTGGACATTTATTGTAATCCCTTCCAGAAGATTACAAGCAAGGGCAAACGAAATTGTACTTCAGGCAATTATGTACCCTATCCTGTATGTATGAAAGTTAACCCTTTTAAAGTAGAAACCTCTTTGTTAATGAGTTTGTGAAGTGGCTGCTCTAGATGACAGCTTAGCATCCTAACATTTTTTGCCTTTAAGGGATATGCAATTCCCACTCATTACTTCAACTCATAAATAATGTAAGACATATACATTGCAAGGTTATACAGACAGTAACACTTTGATAATTGACTGATGTAACCTTATTTCTTATCACAATAGCGGATTGTAGCAGCATTTCGAGGCATCAAGAAACAAGTACTAAAAAGTCTATTTCAGGTTCATCCTGTAACACATATGTTGGCAATTAAGCGTGAGAAAATCACAACAAACTTCAGTCTCGAACTCTCTCTACCGCATACCAGAACAAAAGAACGGAAATTTTGTTTCGCAGATACATTTAATCATAAAAGTACGAGACAAGTATGAAATTCGTGTAAGATCTCTTTGGTTAAGTAATTCTTTCAGTGGTCAAGATAAACATGACTACAGAAGCTTACGAAAGAAAACACCAGTTTTTCATCCATCGTTTTGTATGGATTGATTGTTTATTAACGTCACACTAAGAATTAACCCGAGGATTATAGGCGAAGGACTTCGTAATTTTGAAGTGATGAAGTCAAGTGACGAAGACAACATCTGAAATGACACACTCTCTCAAAACTTCCTCACCAAGCCAACCGGAGTCATGAGGGAGGCGAGCTCACGGTTGGGCTTGAATCCTGATTTCTGTAAAGATCCTCCATATTGTGGGACAGATGCAAGTTGAATCTGTCGAAACTACAAATTCTCCTATTGGCGAGTTGTGGAAATTAACTATTAAAGCGCTGACTTAGGAGTCGTCCTTGTCACTTGAAAGAGGCTCGAAATTATAAGGTCCGTCGTCATTAGTCTCCATGTTGTTTTTAATAAACAGTCAATTAAGTAATCTGTATAGAAAAAAGTTATCGTTCATTATATACTTTAAATACATTCCTCTCCCCTCCCACTCTGAAAGTAGCTGAAATATATATCTCAAATTAATATACTTTGAAACTAATAATAAGAGGGAATTGTTGAAAATAACGAGTCATGTCCCAAAATATTTGGCTACAACTCCAGTTCTGTGCAACTCACTTTTTATTTCAATGCTAGGTCGCTAAATGTACATAATGAAAATAACATTATTCATATCAATAAAAAAAATCAAATATTTCCACTTATTACCTATTTTTCTTTCCATTACAATCGAGAACTTGTATCTTCATCACCGTGACGGAATATCTCCGATGCAAAAATAAAGCCTACACACTTCCCCATAAAAATTCAAAGTCCATGTCTAAATATCTTTCGTAATTTTTCACAGCGGTTGATATATTCAAAGCAGCTGGCTTGTAGTGAACTCCGCGGTTATCTTCATATTTCTAGGTCTACCGACCGTATCATTACTCCCGATGATGTTTTGCCGGCTTATGCATTATTAATGAATCAGTTGCTTGCACGGTAGAACATCTCCTGGTTTTGAATGAGTAATCGAAGTTAAAAATGTTGGCTCGGAGGGGAAATAAATTATAAATTTTTTACATTTTTCGCCTCTTGCAGATGGAAAATTTCGGATCGTCATCTAGTTTTTTTTCTAAAGATGTTGTTTGACGAAGATGTGGTTACGAATTTTAAGAAGTTTAATATGGTATGAAATGCATTTATTAGCTACCAAGTGAGTTATTATTTTAGTTAACCACAACATATCGTAGTTGACCACTTATGAAAAATTTATCTAAAAGCCTTAACGTATATGTTTCATGCCTGCTTTTCCAAGTAATAAGTCGATTTTTTAAAATATGCCACAGTAAATTTCTTTCAAACTTTCTATTTCAATAAAATGAAGCATATAATATATGTTAAATGCCTGCTTTCATCAGTAATGAACTTAATTTTCAAAAATATGTCATAAGAAACTTCTAAATTTTTTTATTCAAATAAAAACATATATAACAATGAGGTTGTAACACCGTAATTTAGCACTACCTTCCATGTACTGTTAAACGGTAGCCAGATGGTGCGACATGTTTTTTTTGGTTAGAAGCGCAAGCACGGCAAGCGCAAGCTCGATGGAAGGTGAGAGACTTCGTTAACAGAATGATGGAGTGATGTTCGTGAATGTGTGTTTTATATGTGTTTTGTATCCTGTCTTGTGTTGTGGAACGTGTCAAGTAATAAAGAATATTTGTTCCTGAAACCATCCTGGCTGTTCATTATTTTGTCCTGAAATAATAACAACATTGAAAGGATACATTGGCGCCCGAACGTGTGGCATGACCCTCAATGTATCCCTTCATTGTTGTTATTATTTCAGGACAAAATAATGAACAGTCGGGATGGTTTCAGGAACAAATATTATTTATTACTTGACACGTTCCACAACACAAGACAGGATACAAAACACATATAAAACACACATTCACGAACATCATTCCATCATTCTGTTAACGAAATCTCTCACCTTCCATCGAGCTTGAGCTTGCCGTGCTTGCGCTTCTAACCAAAAAGAATATGTGGCGCCATCTGGCTACCGTTTAACAGTACATGGTAGGTAGTGCTCAGTTAAACTAAGTATATTATTTACCATTCGGTTGATGCACTACTTTAAATAGTATGTAATAAGAAATCAAGAAATAACTGAAAATGAATAAAGTTATTCAGAATGTTAAGGCAGTTGTGAGATAGCCTTTTTTTTTGCTTAAAGGGTTTCAAACCACTTCTCTTTAATTTGACTTCCTTCATGGAATATTTGGGGGTCAAATGATTTTAATATTGATTTACCATTATTAGTCAATACAGAGGCTTTTGCAGAGGCTAGATAAATTAAATTAGATAAACACTATTTAATGCATTACAAAGAATTTTTTTTATATATATTCACATAGTGAGAAGCGATTGAAGAACGATAATTTGTTTATTTTGAATATAAAGAGAATATTTATAATTCTTAAAATACGTTTTATTTGAGATAAATTAAAAACTCTATAAAAGAATATTATGCGAGAGTATCCACTTAGATAGGTTCAATTTGTCTTGAAAACTCCGTGGTACTAAAGTAATGCGAATTATCCCATCATATTTTTGCACTGGTAATAAACTAAATTATCTGAATAAAAAATAACTATAAATAAATTCACACAGCTAAGTTTAACAAAATCTGTTACACCAACCCCCGATTTACTAGGAATATCGATTCCTTATTATAGTGCATAAATCTGAATCGAGGATTTTTTAAAAATATAGTTATCATATTGATCGAAAACAAACCCAAATACACACAAGTTAGTCAATTATATTTTATTTTAATTTCCTTTATTTAAATATAAAATAAAAGCAAAATGCTACAGACAAAGAATAAAAAAATATTAAAAAGTAATGACTTAGATATCGATTGGAATACGCTTTTCAAATTGATCTTCTAAGCGTATCAGTAAGGCTATTCTATATTTTCAAGAATCCAATAACCCCTACGAATAAAAATGTGTTCATACTCATACAAATTCCAGCTGTTGTGTTTTTTTTTCTTACTGTTCTTATCGGAGCTTCTTTTGTGATAAATAAATTTTTTCCTAGATTTCATGTGCTGTGAATTCAGTTAAATTTAAATAAAGTTTTAAGTTAAGAGTTAAGCAAGAGAGTGTTAAATTCAAGTTAAGAGTTGAGTAAGAAAGTTAAATTTGAGTGAATATTTAAGTAAGAGCGAGCCAGTTTAAGCAAGTCTCCGCCAACGTGTTAACCCGTGTGTCCCTGAATTTGAATTCCCTTCTGAAACCGATAGTGATTTGGACTTGGAAAATTGCAACAATGATCATGATTTGTGCTCGTCAAAACGGGATAGTAAAGGGGAAGAAATAGGAAGAGATAAGAAAAGAGAGTTTCATCCATATTATGATGTCGGACTCTTCAAAAAATTGCTATCGCATTTAACTAGTATACGTCACCGAAACGATGAAATTATGTAAATGCTTAAGATTAAGAAACATCGTATTTGTTAGAGTTAATGCTTGTTACTCATTGTACTACATTTAGGTTAACCTACGATACTTTGATTTCAAAGCCACGAAGGAAAAAAAAGTTTACAGGTAAAACTTTCTTACTTTGTAAATATTTATTTCTTTCTTTACATATTTTTAAAGAAAAAGTTATGTAGAGCTATGTAGTTTGAAAACATTTACTTATAAAACAGTTTCAAAAATATTCGGCTTATACACGAAAATATACGATACGATCTTCTTAAAATTTATTTATTTAAAGTGCCTTAAACTTTGCTTATCTCATATATCCTGTTCGTTAATACAAAAAGAAAAAAAAATGTATATTAATTAAGATGATGTTTTGGCGTTTATGTGATTTGTACTTTTTTATGCTTTCTACACGATAGGATCATTCATCACTATTTTTTGTAGGATTTTTTTTGATCTCATTTATATATATTTTTGTTTTACTGTATTTATAAAAATTTTAATGAGCTATAATTATAAATATTAAATATAATGTAGTTTCCTTCGCGACAAAGCAGAAGTATCAATGTTTATTTAAAATATTTTTTAAATATTTTTATAAAAAACTTTTTAGCATTCCCTAGTGAACTTTTAAAGTCCAATCGAAACTATCCCTAACTTCCGTGAGTAAACATTCATATATGGATGGTGCAATTCGAAGCAAAGATCCCCCAAAGTTAAACCACCGATTCTCATTTCTGCTGCGTATGCGAAAACGTCCGCAGCTATTTGAACAAAAGAGCGCTACGTCCATTCCGAAACAGAAAGAAACGGAAATCGGTATCGCATTTTTGCGCGAAACGCAAATCTAGCTGAAAGAGAGCAATTTGTTTAAGCTGGAGACTCCGTTCGGTATGCTTTTGATGATCTTGTTGTTTTCATCAAAGAACGAAGGATCCAGAAGATGTAGGTAGGTGCGTTTTGTTTGCTTTCGTTATTGCTTTTCGAGGAAACAAACAAAAAATATTCTGAACTCAAAATGTTCTATATTCGATTCAGGCGGGAAAAACTGTGAGAGCATTCTTTTGTCTTGATAGATGACAGAAAATAAATGCTTCTCTTCTCTCCATATACTTTTATATGTATGACACGGAAGTATAAATAGAAAGACAAAAATGTCGATTTGGAGAAAATTTGGACCGTACAGTCTAAAACAGTTTACATAAATTATGGGACAAACCCAGGATTATTACGAACTTTCTATTTTAAGTTATCCGTTTTTAAATAAACACTTTCTGCTAAATGATAATCGAATGAAGGAATATAATCATAAGAAAAGATTGAATTTATTTATTTTTATATGTAAATGCTTTGTCTCTTTAATTTTTATTACATAGCGAAAATACAAATTGAAAGGTGTAAATGTTTCATTTTGATGTAAAAATCATAATATATATATATATATATATATATATATATATATATATATACGTGTGTGTGTAATGATTTAACTTAATTCAAATTAGTTTCTCATAATAATAATTTAATTTCCTAATTTTTCCCATTCTCTCCTAATTAAAGAAAGCATTCATTCTTGTTTTCTGATACCTTTCCTTTTTAACATTAATTTATGCAATCAAGCGTTCTTAAAAATTCACAGAATAAGCAGATCTCATGTTTTCAGACCTGTAGGGAGGATCCCTACCAGACTTAAGGTCAGCACTTAAATACCCTCGAAGTCCCTCCATTCATCCCACGTGTTCTACAACGTTTGTGGTGAAATATCTCTGCTATATAACCAAAAACAGCAAAAAGCCTTCTCTTCCTTTTACTCTCTTGCTCTCAAAATCTTACGCTCTGTTCTCTTTTAATTATTGAACGATGGAGTTATAATTCCCGCCGTGTGGAAAAGGTCTCTCTTCGCTACTATAAAATAATTAATGAATATTGAAATTGACTCCGACTGTTTGTGAAACCTAATTGAATAGTTCTATTTAAAATATTTCAGAGAAAGACATAACATTATATATATGCGTGTTCGCGCGTGTGTGTGATGACCTGTATAATTACTTTTTTTATATGTTTTAACATTTTTTACTTTGAAAATAAAATCTATTTTAACACTTCACTCAAAGAAATCTATCAACCTTTTCCACGCGTTTGAAAAACAGCTTTAACCTTCATTTTACAAAGTCGACTGCAGTGGGTTCACTTTCCGAGCCTCAGTAAGTATAAAATCTGAAGCAGTCTTGATTTGAGCTCCCTTCTTCTTTTTCTTTGCTTGTTTGAAACCTCACCCGCTTTGCTCAGATCTCTGTTTGTGAATGTAACTTCCATTGCTGCTTCGTCATTAAATTGTTTTTATGACCTGGTTATTTGTATGATTAATAAAATAAGGAACTCTAATTCAGCTACGGTGTTTTCAACAACTTCTACTTTATATATATATATATTCGTATTGCAACATTATTGCTTTTGCTAATGACACTGCTCTGTTTCTAAGACACAGAGTTTTCTATTAATATTTCCTTAATATTCAGTATTACTTAAATCTAGCTTCTGGTTGGTCCAACCAATTTAAGTTTAATATTAATCCTGTCAAATCTAATGTTATGATTATCAGGAAACGAAATATTACATTTTACACGACTGATTTATTCTTGGATGGTATTCGTTTAGTTTCAGCAGAGGAATATTTCCTTATGTCATCTGCAAACACGGTGTAGTGCATTTTATTACATATGGGTTGGATGGATGATTGGTTGGTTCTAGTAACGTCCCGCTAGAAGCAACACGAGCGTTATTGGCAACTGACCACATTATTTGGAACCTCAGTTAAGTGACAAGGACAATACCTGATCTGGTATCCCCTCTCCTAACTTCCACTCCATGCCCACCGGAGAACTTTAGGCCTCGACAGATTAAACGTGCATCAAGTCCGTCTACACAGGGAGGTTATGGCATCAAGGCTCTAACTTGTGATCTGCCTTCCGCAAGGCCGTTTCCATGACCACTAGGCTACCACAACCGTTCAAGAGTCAGAAATCCGACTCTTGAAAAGAACAACTCTAATCTTCTTTGAAGTATCTGGAATTGAATTGTATTGCATGTCATTTGTGGTTATAATACTATTAGTTATGAAACAATTTTCACAGTTCCTGGCTTTCCTCTCATTGATGTCTTAATCATCTAAAATATTGGGTAAAAGATAATTTCTCTTTGTCAAGCTCTACGACTGCTTTATGCCACTTTCAGATCTTTCTCGTCCATCAGAGCAGAGTACCATCCACACAATTAACTATCACGATATAGTTAAAGAAGAATTTCTAGCTCTTTGTTTTCCAATAGCAGCAAATTTAACCGCCATTTTGGTTTTGCGTTTGGTATTTTTTATAATGGTATTGAAATTGATCATCAAATGAGAATTCGGGATGAATGTATTAGTATTAACGCCGATTATTATTACTTTTTGAGCATTAGCCATAATATAAAATGGTTCATACAACATAATATGCTTGTTATTGTTTGTTAATGCCCCACATTTTGATAACACGAGTTCTACAGACAACGGACCTCGGTCTAGCGACGAAGACACCTGGGGTGACACCTCCTTTTCCAAACTTCCATGTCATTAGGATGATTTGGGTCATCTATCGGATTTAACGTCTATTAGCTTCGTTAAACGACAGGTTTTATTATACGGCAAAAAGATGTTTCTAAGTATTTGTTTTATTCAGATTACGTTTCTTCCTCAGAAGGTATGGAAAAATAACGTTTCATCTTGTAATAATGTCATAGTAGGAATTTGAGGGGGGAAAAATTCTTAAGAACAGGGATCGCCTAGTGTAATGTGCTTTAGTTCGTGTCCATTCTCGACTTTTCTGAAATGAAAGGGCTGATTTCTTGGCTAAGGCTACAGATAAACAAGACATTCATTTCTGAGTTAATGTTCCCAAATTCTTTAAATAGATAAAATCTGAAAAAAATGTTTCTCGTTCTGCAACAATTTAAACATTCAACCAGTTCCTTCTGATCTGACAACGAAGTGCCCCCCCCCATAAAGATCACAAATGGAGATAACAATGCATGTTAAAAGTAGGAAAGAAGAGTAGAAGAGTGTTAGAAAAATTATATTTTGTAGAGAACTAATTACTTGCAAGAATGGCGATTTTGAATTAATATATTTCAGAGTGTCCATTGATTAAGTTAAGAGAGAAATAAATTCAACAATTTCTGAGGATTTATATATCTCTCATGGCTAAACAGAGCGCTTTAAATTAATAACACATTAAAATTGAATTTACAATACTAATAATGGTATCTCACTTGCAATCTTATAGAATCAAAAGCCCTCAAGGGCTCACCTTCTTTAGGTAGCTTCTTTTTTTCTTTCTCATAGAGTTTGCTGTCTTTGATAAACACACACCATGGATACTGTAGCGATTCTTCCCTATTTTCGACCCTTTTTCTTGTCAACCAATTTTTATTTATATATATATTTTCATTTTCCCCCCAAATTTCTAGATTACAGATTCACACTGTTGACGCACCTTAAACACCCAGTCATTAACTCATGTGCACTCATAGATTCTGTAGCGTTGATATTTTTGAGCCACATTCATAAACTTCCTAAGAAGCAATTTTTTCTGCTGTCCTATGTTAAATGGTAATGACATATTGATGTGAAGCTTTCTCGGAAATGTTCATTTATAAACACAAAATTAGTTACAACAAACTAATACATTGTTACATATCAAACCAATAATCAATTTAACTAATGGAATAAATGTAGGAATACATTTGTCCGGGAAAGTATTTCGAGACTAAAACAATTTAACTCACTAATTCAATTTGAATGATGTTTTGTTGTACTGGTTGATTTAACTGCACGGTATTTCAATTTCAGTTTCTGAAGTAAATGATAACAGAAAGAGAATCTATTTGTTAAAAAACTGTTATTTATTTGGTGGAATTACAGTAGAACAGGAAGATTTTCTTATTAATAGTTCGAAGAGTTAAGTCTAAATTTCTCTTAGTGGCAATTACTGAAGTCCAACTTAAATCGTCTTTGAAATGCTTAGTTATCCGATCATATTCAAAATATCAGAAATCTCATGATATTAATCCATTCTGAATAATTTCATTGTAGTCAGGCATTTTCTGAAATCCAAATGCAAGAAATATACATTGCAACTGGCTATACATCAGATTCGAACTAATTTATCATTTAAAACTGCTTACATATAACCTATTTTTTCTCTCTCTCTCTCATAACTCAGGTGCCATCCTCGTCACTCAATTGAAGTTCAAATTGACGAGGTCCGTCTCCAATAACTCTCGTGTTGCTTCTAAAGCGACGGTTAAAAGACCAAACCAAACCAATCTGTTTCTCTCATGCCCAGAAGCATACAATGTTTATTCATTAAATTAGAAACAATGTTAAAAATATGTGAAAAGTCTTTAAAATACATAAGATAGTAAATTTTATTAACAAAATATTAAATTAATTTTTAATACCTTTTTGATATTTTCTTATATATACTTAAAATAATTTATATCTCAAAAATGCGAGTGGGATTCTAAAATACTTTTTTTGAGAACAACAATGCTGAAGCAAGTTGGTGATACTGTTGTGTATTTCCATTTGCTAAAAGGTCGAAAAACAAGTGTAACACTGATTCAAAGGTCAGTTTTTATGGCTGCCTCGACGAGTTGTCTTCGTTATATTGCATCGAGATGTTACCATAAATGAGACCTGGATTCATCATTACTATGATGGTTGAATTTAAGTCGCACTGAGAAGCAATATGAAGGCCATTGGAGACGAATTTTTGTATTTTAAAAATGGATCAAGTGACGAGGATGAAACCTCAGTTGGAACTACCCTCCCCTAACTTCCACACCACGCCAAACGGAAGAACTTTGGACCCCGACAGATATAACGTGCATCAGCCCCAGCTACACGGTGAGTCTTCAGAGACATCTGGGCTCAAACCCATGACACTATGAAAACATTGCCTGCAGCAAGTAAGCGACCAGGAAAACTAGGCTACTGTGAGAAGACTAGAACCAAACAATGGGTTGTTTTCGGTGAATCTATCTCAAAGAAAGCAAAGAGAGTCTCATAAGCTGGAAAGGTTATGCCCCCGGGTTTTGAGGATGGGAAGGAAGTCCTACTCAAGGATTTCATATAAGAAGGTAAGACAATCGATGAAGAATGTTTAAGTAAATTATCCCGTTCTTGTTTCTCATTCCTAACATATGTACTTTTGAGCTCCCTAGAGTTTATTTGGTTGAGAACTGCTATTATTTGGTCAGAATATAATTCTATACTTAGTTAATTTGTAGTTTGCTCTTTTTCAAATATTTAATTGATTTTATGGCCATATCTTCGGGTTTCTTTTTTGTCACCCAAGAGGCTATCGTTTTAGTTGGATCATTTTTGGCGTACCAGATCCATTTTCAATTTTTTATCGTTTGATAATTAATCGTTTGTTTTAATATAGGGAAAAATTTACTTTGTTCTCCATTTCTAAATGTTTTGTCGTTTGCTTTAGTGCTTTAATTATTATATTTAATTGAGTAATTTAATATTAATTATAGAAAAAAGCGCACCTTGAGTGGCTAAATCTGTTCTTTGCAAACATTTTCATATAATTTTTATTTTTGGATTTTTTTTTTTGGTCGTTAACATTGACAATTGTTTTGTACTTAAGAATGTTTCATTCCTGAAAATAAAGAATGCGTGAGGAATTTGAAAAAGATATTATCTTTTCTTGATAATAATAGCTTCTGAGGAACCTGAGGTTCGGAAGTTTGCTTACTTTACGCTAATTAATATTAATTTTGAATAATTTTACTTTTTCGAGAACATAACAAGGGGGAAAAAATCAGCACATATTAAAATGAAATTAGCAAAACCAATTTTAATTTACTTATTATAAATTTATTCAATTTGTCTATTATTAATTAATTGATTTTATTTATTTACTTCATTTTTAAGCACTCGTCTCCATAGCATTTATTCGACGAAATTAAAGCTAGGCGAGATGTCTATAGTTTGTCCGAAACAGCCTCGTAAATACTCGAGAGGGCGAACTATTCAAAGTAACTGTTGGAATAGCGAAGTTCTGAACCGACCGACCTCCTCACGAGTTTCGATGATGTAGGCCAATTCATGAATTATGAATGAATCGCACTCGCCAGGAGCCTCGCCTGTTCTTGAAAGAGTAATTCAGCCTGTTTAGGAGCAGAAAAGATGTTTGTAAGGAAATGTTTGCTTCTTACCTTTTTTCTCGCTACTGCATAGCTTTTGAATAGGCGTCGCCTTTTTTCAATGCGATGAAGTTTTAATGCGTGTAATATTATGTGGAAGATGTCTACTACTGAGATAATTTTTTTCTAAAATTTATGATATGCAGGTGTAAGAATGATGAAACATTAAAGTGTTAACAATTTTTTCTGAAATACATTGGCTTGAAGAGTATATTTATTGGCTAGTAAACTTAAGGTTTCTTTATGTTATAATACAGGGGTGTTAAAATAAAACCGAAAGTACCCTCAGTCCCGTCTCTTTGGATGTATTAAATGAATGCGAATGAAACTTCATGGGACCGAGGATTAGCTAGAAAATTTACGGCCTAGAATTTTTGCCAATAGAGGGCATTTTGTGACAAAACAATTTGCAAATGAGTAGCAACAGTAGTTATGCTATGAAGCCGTTAGTTACCCGTTGAAAGTGAAAAGTAACATGTTGCACGGCGTGCAACAATTGAAACTTATTGATAATACTGCACGTCTTGATTGCAATTTGTGTTTCCTGGGGAACGTATGAGTGGCAATGGCATCAATGGTATCTTATGGACAGACGAGGTTCATTTTTGCTTAGACCTTGTGGTGAACACACAGAACTGTTCCCATATGAAGTTCCACGAATTCTCATGCCACGCAATAGCAGCCGTTATATTCACCACAAGTAATGGCATGATGCGGATTCAAGGCGGGATTAATTCTTGTCCTCTACTTCTTTGAGGAAGTCGCACCGAAAGGTTTTGCTTGGTGTAGAATCAAAATGGAACGTTTCAACTAACTTCTGGAATAACAAATTTCATGACGTTGAGACAACATGGGTGCTAGGACACCACTGCGTTAATACTGAATGGACCCAAATGAAAATTCAAATGTGTGTTATGTACTTGGAGATTATGTGGTTGAGGTTTAGCCGGGGGAAAATCATAAGAATTTTAATGATAGAGGAAACTATGCGGCTAAGCAAAAACAAATGAGAAAAACAATAGTTATGCTACACAGACGATAGTTACCCGTAGAAAGTGAAAGATGCGCATCGTGCAGTAGTTGAAACCAATTAATTATACTGTACATGTTTAATTCGCTTTGTGTTTCCAGGCGAGGATGTATGGGGATGGGCATTGGCCATTGAATTTCTCATGGGCAGACAAGGCTCATTTTGATATTGCAGTAAACATCAGAACTGCTGTATTGGGGGATCTACCAATCTGTAATAGCTGTAGCTCTCATGCCGCAGAGCTACAACTATTACATTCAGCATGCGTAACGGCATGTTGTACATTCACGTCGAGTTTCATTCTCTTCGAAACTTCTTTGAAGTTACACCGAATGGTTTTGTTTTATTTACAGTCACAAATGAATGCTACAGCAAAATTCTGGAAGAATGATTTGTTATGACGTTAAAATAACGTGGCTGTTTGAACACCATTGTGCTAATGCAAAGATGGAACAGCTACTTACATGTCGATACCTTCAGAAACTGTGATTCGAGTGAAATCCACTAATGAACGTGTCATCTGGCGTATATTTCGTAATACAGGATAGCTTAGAGGGGTAATAGAGCCACCAAGATCACTGGATTGAATATTTAGAACTTCAGGTTCTGGGGTTCGACAAAAATTGCGTGTGTGAAGGACGTGTAAAAAGGGAAGTTGAACTGAATGCCAGGATCGTTCGCCATGTTTCTCTCATTCCGTCAGAAATGTTGAGCGCAGTCGTTGATGATGCGGTGCTATATTTTCAACATGTTGTTTACCGTTAAGATACAATACGTACGTCGAATACATATGAAAGTAAGAAATAAATTGAGATTTTTTTTCTAGCTTTGCACTCTTGTCTTACTATGTTTTCCTTGAGTGCACTCCGTTGGCAAAAATTTTAACTGTTATTTTTTTCCCTTATAAACTTTGACTCATAATATATGTAACATAATTTCCAAATTTCATTCGGGTACATTTAGTACAACAGGAGCTATACATGCTTCTTAATACCGTCAGTTTAATTTTAACCACCTTGTATTATATATTTTGATAATGGAATTAAAAGAATTATAATGATTGCATTAATTCATACATAACCTAAAGCAGGGATGGGTAATTGCTTTGGCGCGGAGGACCCTTTTTGAAGGCGAAGCTATCACCTTTTCAACGATTGCATTCATTAATTAACTTTACATTTCAGAAGATATACACTGCAGCATAAAAATCAATAAATGTTAATTAAATAAAATGGCGGCAGTTTTATTCAACTTATTTTTTCTGCTAATTTCACACCATTAATAGATGCAAGTGCATTTAATTTAAGAATGAGTTTAATGAGACAAATGTAACTTATCACACTTTTTCTACAATTGTTTTGAAATTAGGCGTGAAATTGCTTGTTGAGATTCGCATCACAACCTGCTATTTAATGTCTGCCAAAGAGCATCTGTATTTATTATTATTTATTTTCAAGCAAGAAGAATTTTGCTTATTAATTAATATGTAGACCCAAATATAAAGAACATTTTCCAACTAAAAGGAACAAATTTCTTTATACATAGAAGTTTTTCATCAAACAAAACATTGTACAAGTCGACTAATGTCACAACATTAAATATTTCTTTCATGAGGCTGCACGTCAATAAGTTCAAGATGCAGCCCCTCAGGTGTTGTGTCAATATCAGCAGTGGTGGGATAAGAGAGTAAATTGAATTTAGGCGCAATTTTAGTAGTGCTGAAATCTTCCTGTGGCCTCGTCCTCCAGACTTTGCAGATGATTCCTAACTTAACTTTTAAGCACTTTCTGTTTTCCTAATAAAAGGGAAATTATAAAATTTGCCTTCTCCTGCTTGCCTTGCAAATAGATTTAGTTTTGCTTTGAATGATTTTAAGTGCAGGGTGGAAATCTCAGTTCAATCGGATTTTTCTTAATTTCTTGGCGGACCACAGAAAAGCTCTTAGTAGGCTACTATTTTCCCATCCTATTTCACATACTATACCTAATATATACTCATACCTAATATAGACTCATTTTCACATACTATACCTAATAAATACTCATACCTAATTTATACTCATTTTCACATACTATACCTAATATATACTCATTTTCACTACTATACCTAATATATACTCATTTTCACATACTATACTTAAAATATACTCATTTTCACATACTATACTATACCTAACATGTACTCATTTTCACATACTATACTTAATATATACTCATTTTCACATACTATACTATACCTAATATATACTCATTTTCACATACTATATCTAAAGTATATTCAGTGCAAGTTATTTTCTTCGCCTTGTTCTGAATTGGCTTCATATTTCCTGAATACTTTCAGGCATAAAATGTATAGAAGATATTCAACAATTCAAAATAAAGTCTAGTTAATTAATAGAAAGCTGTCGAGACGGAATTTAACCTTTAATCAATAAAATTATCATACATAATTTAATTAATGAGAATAATTTAATTACAAACATAACAAAGAAGCTAATTGTTTAAAAAGAAAACGATAGTTTAAGCAGTTTTAATGTTATAATATCAGAATTAGAAATGTTTTTAAAATAATGTTTTCTGAAAGATCGTTCTCTATTTTTAGAAAATATTACCGCAAGTTAAAATTAACATTCAAAATCCATTAATTAGAATGATGTGAAGCGTTTTCCCGCATAAAATAGCACTTTAGGATAATAGTTATTACTTAGATTAATGGTAGTATATTACACAGACTTTCAAATTTCCATTCTAAATACATAATATAATAGTTTTCGAGTTAATGCGTACTTAATAAAGAGAAAAACAGTTTTTATAAATATAGTCTTTCGTTTATTTTGACATCTATTACAATAAAATGTTTTTAAATTTCGATACACATTGTTCATTATATTTTTTCTTCCGAGAACTTGAAAATTCATCTCTTTTCCCTTATGCATCATTTTAATTGCAAAAATAATCTAATTTTTTTCCCGTTAAAAGATGCAGTAAAAACACCAAATATTCCTTAAAAATAAATATTATTAAGTATATAAGACTTTCGAGCTTTTATCTAAATTTTACTGAATTTTTGGAATTTGATCAGTAGGAACATACATCATTCTTAGGGACATACAGTTACAATGCATACAATTACAGTTATGCAATAGGAACATACAGTTACATAAACCATTTATAGAAAAACTTTCAAGATGAAAATAAAATCAATACAAGAAGATACTTATTTGTAGACATATAAAAATTACTCCGCATTTTCATTTGAATTAAATGAGACAAAATAAGCGTAATGTGCGTAAATAAGCCTTTTTTTTAATTTTCTTTAAACCTTTGATGGTAAGGAGAAGTAACAGTTTTCTTTCTCTCACTACTCACAGCAATACGATCTAAAGATCGTGTTGCAACCTTACCTCTCTAGTTGCTGCTGAAAATATCGCCTTTTTCTGGCAGTGTCGCTGATAGCTTATTCGTTTTTAAAAAAATAGTCTTTTCAGAATTGTTCATGGCCCATTAATGTAGTATTTACAGCAGTTATTACTTGCACTTTTGAACAATTTAATAGATGATAGATATAATGATTATTTCATAAGATATTATGTTAAATTAAAATACCAATGTAATTACGCGCAATTGAAAATCATATGGAACATTTAATTATTATATTTACTTGAAGATTTTGTCGCGTGCGATATGCTTTAAGACATAGAATTTCACACATTCATTTCTCGATAGATTCGCCTCTAGAATTATATTTTTTTCGTTTTTTAGCCATTATATTAAACAAACTCCCGTCAAAATACACAAGAAAAATAATTACATCGGCATTTTCCCAAAATCAGCGACATTTCCCATCATTATACAAAACATTTCACGGTATTCGTACAGTCATCTGTATGATGTCAAATTAACTAAATATTGTGAGAAGGTACCATTTGTAATTGAACTAGCTCAACTCGTCAGTACACATTGAGTAGGGTTCGGTTACAACCAATTTGGTCGGAATCTTAAATTCGAGCTGAGCTTGTCTACTCCCATTATGAAGAGCATTTGGAATGTAAGCTGGACTCACTTATGGTCATCAAAGGGTTAATAGTTCTGTGTTAATAATCGATGAAGTTAATCAAAGTTTCTAACCATCTTACTTCTGTAAAATAGATTAGTAATTTAATGAAATCAATCAGGCGTTTTATTTCTAAATGTGATCTATAAAGGCACATTAGATGTTTTCTTCTTCTTTTAAAAAATGACTTTTATATACTATTCTTATGTTAAGAAAACTATCGTAAAATACGAATGATTAACTCTTTTTAAAAATTCAAAACGGATAAATAATATTTGTTCGTATAAATCCAAAATAAGTCATATATCACTAAACTTTAAAACTAAAAACGACAGCAGTTGAAATAAAATATTATTCTAAAAAAAATATTACTTAAGAACTACAAAAAAAATTAGACTTCTTCAAGCAGGTTTCTATAATTCTACATTTTGAGCTATGTAATGAGATGAATTTTAGGAAATAAACATAGAGTTTCAACTTCCTTTTCATCTTTGACTAACATATAAGTGTAAAATTTCTGAATGAGTGAAAAAAAATGTCTAAATCTTTTAATACATATTTTTCTATTCATCAATATGGACAATTTTCGGAGGAAAAAATATTTAGATATAAGTAATTGAATATATAAACAAGTAAGAAAGTAATCATTATTATTATTACCTTCTCAAACTATTCTACGAAAATTCGAATTTCCTTTTCCAAACCTTTATGAACTCTATCCTTGTAATCTTTTAAATCTGATGAATACATGAATGAACATCTCGAATATGAATTTATCTTTTCATATTAATTATAAAAATAAACTAATAACACAAAAACATTTATGGTAAGCAAATGGTATCTTTTAATTTGAAACGTAATTAACTAATCATAGATATTAAAAGAAGCATCTTCATCTATTGCATAAGACACGAGACATGTTTTTCCTAAACAGAAAGAAACAGTTGTATGGGACACATTTTTCTATAAAGCTTGCATCAAATTGAAAAAAATAAATTACTTTAACTGTATACACCATTCGGCATTCATTATTTTTGTTTATTTCGTTCTGTTTATTAAGGAATGAAGAAGAACTCCTTTTCGTCGAAATGGAAAAGCATATTTTGATCCATACAGTAGAGGAATGAGTATTTCGATCAGTCTCTTCTTCAACATAAGTAAGGAAAATACATTACCAGCACAAAATATTCATGGGAAACTAAACTCGATTCAAAAGGAAATATTTTAAAACCATTTACTTTTCTTGATAGATGACAGGACAAAATAAACTGTGCTCGAAACTCTCTTCTTTTGAACTGAACGTCACGAAAATAAGAATGGATCGACAAAAATGTAGTGTTCAGACAGAAATCTCTAAAACTTAAGCCAAATGAATTTAAGGGGGAAAAAACTGGTTTTTTCCAATAAAGTCTTATGTGCTTCTGTAATGCGGTACGATTTAATTAATTCTGATCGCTTATTAAAGTTGCATTTAGAAATAGCACGTTTGATTTTAGCGAGATCTAAGTAGTTTTGAACCACATAGTCCTTACTTCTGTTCGCCGTAATGTGAGGTCTTAAAGTCCCAAAAGATTTAAGATCCTCTACACGACTAGCCTTTAGAGAAATCGGGACCCGAATCCTCGACGCGACGGGAACAAAACCGGACCAAAGTTCGCGACTGTAACTAATCGGCTAACGCTATTTAAATTACCTCTAAATTGTACATTTAATTATCTACTTATAATTATAGTTTCGACTTCGTCAAATACGTAAACAAATAAAGGAGTAGAAATAAATATATAGTTTATGTGGTGAAATTAAGGTATTATATTTTCCCTTTATAAAAAATAAAACGGAACCAAAAACCGTACACGAAATTGAAAATTTCGAAGAAACACTTACAAATTGAAAAGAATATGGATGTGTTCATAACAATTATCGAAAAATTGGCGTATTTCATATAACTATAAATAATCAAATAAAATCAATCTATTTCTCGGAATTGAATAAGATTCATGAGTAAGTTTCAATGTAATTAACATCGATTTT
>BMAW01058094.1:185190-219513 GCA_019974015.1 Nephila pilipes | reverse complement strand
TGTTGACGTATGTGATCATGCAACGAAATTCGCTTGATTCTCAAAGAGATCACATCCCTCGATTTATTTCTCGGAAAATGATTGCTGTGCAACAAAAATCATATGGCTTAGTTATTTTTATTGCATATATCTGCTCTTACTATTTTGCTTATCTATATCAAGCAGAAATTCAGGAAAAGAAATCGTTGAGATTGACAGAAATGTTTTTCATCTCTCAAGCTACAAATCATATGATTCGTTATTCAATTTCAAACACTTACGATTCAATTAACGATATTTTTATTTTAAATATACTTTTTTGTTGGCAAAACTCATCTTCTTTAAAAGATCTCTGGTTTAAAATATTTAGTAAATTGATCAAAAATTTCAACAAAACTTGTGGAGAAAAGGTCATATTGTAAGATTTATTATAACAGGAATCTTAAATAATGTCAAAAAAAAACGAAAACGTGTCTGCAAAGAATTCAAATCCCTCTTGTCTGGAGATAGGCATGAGCGAAATTCAGATTAGAATTGAAGAAGCTGTACAGTATTGTAAGTCGTCGCACCATACGTGCTTATTATTCTCAAATGGGATCACGTATCTTGGAATTACAGGAGTTTTAGCTTCTTTTTCTCAAACTATTTTATCTCTGTGATTGAAATGGAACAATTTATAATACCTGATTGTGCGCGAATGTAAAATCAGAAACAATTTCCTACAGAAATCATTATTTCATAAAACTTTAGGAAAAAATTATGTCGAAAAATACAATTGATGCAAACAAAAACAATAAGAAAATTGATATAAATAATAACTGTTCACAGTGTTTTTTATTCTGAAATAAAATAAAATTTATTTATATTTGTTATGTACGGAATTACTTACTTTCTTAATTAGTGATAACTACTTAGAAAAAAGAAGCAAAAGATAAGAAGACAAATTAAGACACAAATCACAGCCCAAATATGAAACTTTAAATTGTAATGAAAGCATATGAATTCATGAACAGGATAATTTTAAAGTATTTATTAATTATTATTGCCATCGTCTGATGATGCTATGCGTAGGTAACTGAGAAGTACCTGTTTTTTATTGCACAAACTTTAGATGACGTCCTAATATATTTGATTTCGATTCATAAGTTAGTTATAAGACATTTGAGGCAAAATCAAAATTAAATTGCTGCCCCAACGAGTTCTCATCGTTAATGAGACCTAAAATCATTATTATACACCGAACTACAAGCAACAATCAAAACAATGATACCTTGATATATATATATTATATGTAGTCAAACCAATAATATATATATAGTTGAATTTCAAATATATATATATATTTGAAATTCAACTCATAATTTGTCATAACATGCGAAAAAGCCGGATATGCTTCAACCGAAAAGTATCCGACCTGAATTGAAGCGGTGAAAGAACACCATTCGAATTTTTTTTCTTTCCAAAATGCGAATCTAAGCTTTTGGCTGATAAAAATCAAACAAGAAACTACCTTTATATATATATCGACTTTTATCTCCTAAGATTCAATTAAATGGCATCATTTACTTATTCGTAGGAAGCTAAACATTTTTTCCCTGTTTCCTTTCAACTGAAATGAAGTGATCTGATGTTTTCCGCTCTTAAGCACGCACATTTAATCGATCGTGAGGTTCCAAAATTGTAGGTTTATAATAGCATTGAGAAAAGGAACTTGGATGAAATTCATTCAATTTTCTTTTCAGATTTTTGTATCCTACAGAGATGTAAAATTATTTACTTTGATTTCAATAAACAACGATGAATAAAGTTATAATTGTCATAGTAGAAATATCAATTCATTTATATTTTGATAATGAATTTTTATTTTGTTATTATTTTGTTATTTATACAGATTTATATTTTGTGTATGAATATGTTATTAATCGCTTTTTAAATATTCAAATTTTTCTCTGATTCTATAATACAAAGAATATTAATTTCAGAACTGGAATTTGTTTTGTCTTACACATTTATATTACATATGTAAAATGTAGATATTTTCTGTCAAAGCAAATTACAATATTTCTAATTTATGTATGAAAATTGGACAATTAAAAGAATTTTCTTTTACATAAAGTAGAATTTCATACTTCGAATAAATCATATTTTAGTTAATAATGAATGCCATGACCAATTTCCAGCTTGTGTAAGCCAAAAATCTGAAGACTGTTTTTTCAGGGGATTGTTTTTACATTTTACTCGTAAGCGACTTAATCTCAAGATAATTATTAAGATTTCAATTATTATTTCAATTATCATTTTATATCACAATATTCTAACATGATTAATAACCTTGTGGCTTAAGGTATTCATGTGTTCTGGTTTTAATATGAACCATTAAGGGTTTACGTGACTTAAAATCAAATTCCGTTCCCCTATTAATAATTCGTACGTAGGATTTATATTTTCCAATATTATTTTAATTAAGATATAACATAAAAATGGTACATAAAATTTTCAAACGATTCAATCTACGCGTCTTTATTATTATTATGTTCTGGTATTGAAAACAAAGAGAGAGAGAAATTACACCTTTCGTCAAATTACTTAAATAATAAAAAATGATAAGTAAAATAAATTTTTCTAAAAAAAAGACTCATTTTTTTAATGTCGATTATGTAAGTATCCACAAGGGTATACGCAAATGGTTTTAGAGAAAAGTGATTAAAAGCGCACGTACGAATTTTCCGCCTTCATTCATTTGCAGATCAGGAGACTTTCGTAGGTGATTTGTTATGCAACATTTGGTTACATTCAAAAACAAATACTTGAAATCAATTAACCATCAACGCTTTGATAATTCAATGAGGTGACGAATCGTCAGCAGAATTGAGGCAAGATGATGTTAAATGCAGATTACTGAAGACTTTAATATAACGTCCAGGGTTGTTAACTGTTTATCGTTCTAGTTTAATAAGAAATTATCCACAGGAGGAAAACCTCGACTACCCATGATACTCGACATTTGTCCATTTAATCAAAGTTTAACAAGAATGCAACAACTTCTTGGATGTTTCGTGAACTTTACTCGGAGTTCCGACTAGCCATTCATTGTGAATAGCCCTCTGGCGGCGAAATGTAAAACGAGTCAGTGTTAGTTGTGCTGCGAGAGAGTACGGTCGCATGAAGAGCGACTGGAGTTTTGTGAATGTTGAGAAATTAAAATGTAAAAACAGACATGTGGAATTTATTTCGAGTAAAAGAAACCACGGTCCGTCGAAGAGTATGTGTGTGAGGGAATACGAGGCCACCCCAACCCAATTATCAATGATTACTGATTCTAGAAGGCTATGTGAGAGAGGTTTATTTTCAAGAAGACCTGTTGTTTGTATCCTGCTCTCTTTTCCCAGAAGTGTTCGTCCAGAGGAGATCAGTATTCTATGTTAGACTGTTCTATTCACTGATGAATTCGGATTTAGTCTAACCACTGATTCGCTACGTATCTTCATCTACAGTAGGAATGTCCAACCAGCGGCCCAAAGCAAACATCACAGCGGTCCAAGAAAGGAGTACAGAGTGAAAAAAATATCAATACTCGTACTGCAAGATAATATTACTCCATTAAATTAATTCAAGAATGCTTGAGTCAGATTTCTCTTTTTTTTTGTCACCCCCCCTCCTTTATCGTGTTTGAACATTATAAAAGTTCTTATGTCAAGTAAGAGTCCTTAATATTGCTTCAAACTGTGAACAAACCAAAATTGTTGATAAATACGCACCGGCACACATGGACAAAAAGAGATACAATCGGGCGCGGATCTCCTTTTTTTACCAGTATCCACATCCATATTTCAGCTATCCTTAAGCAGGTTTCAAGAAGGTGAATCAGTTGATTCAACTCAGTTATCTCTGAGCTAGTTGACAGGTCTGAGGATCCTAGCATCGAACTTTTGTGTTTTGTATTGGTTCAACTAGTTGGGATGAGTGCGTGAGTGGTACTTTTTCCGGATGGGTAGTTGCTTGGTGATGTGAGTTGACTGAGTATAAAGAGAAACAGATTATTCCCACTTAAAATTAATATGTGTTACATTACCTGACATCCGACTGGTCAGTTACCACTCTATCTGAAACCAGCACATCAGACTCACACACATACACGCACAATACTCTGAAAATTTCAAATAAAGAGCAACAGCCACTCTATTGATTCATTTTATTGTAACATGTTTAGTGTTGCAAACAAATATACTATGATAGTGATCAAGCATCGCTCGATACGTCATCCATTTCATTATTTTTGTCTAGTTTGAGAACAGTTATATGGCAGGACAGGTTAATTGACAATGCGAGTGTTTCTGTACATTAAGTGAAGAAATCAAAATAGTTTTTGATTAATACATTTTGTTTTTAAGGTAGGTAAATATATTTTTATTCATTATTGAATCTAGATTTCTATATTCTTGCTGGTTTTTCATACAAAAAAACATTATCGTTTATTTCCATCATTATCTTTATCTTTTAACTTTACCAAATAAATAGTTTGAAAATTTTGATATTTTAGAACAAACTCTACGTCTCAACAAAATCTTGTAATAAAAAAAGGAAAAATATCGATGACAGGAGATTATTTCAAGAAAAATTCAGACAGAGAGCAATTCCTATTGAGAAGAATAGAGAGGAATCTTGTTTAATTTGTCAGGTTCTTACACCGGTCCTCAAATTAGTGTGATTGGAACTGCCATTATACCCTAATACAAGTCTTCCAATTTATTGTATATTAAAGAAAGTATAAAGACAAAATAACGGTACTAAAAACATAAATTTTACCTCAACAAATGTTTTTTAAGAGCGTTACAGTTCAAACAGAATCTTTTCTGTAAGATAGTTATATAGTGGCAAATTTAATGGCCAAAAAATCAAAACCATTTTCAGATGCTAAGTTTATTAAACAATACTCGGAAGAGAGTGAAGCGTAACTGATAGAATTTTCTCTAATAAAAGGAAGACATTTCTAAATTCAGTTAGTCTCTTCAAATTAATGCCGAAAAAACGGACAAATTTGGAAAATCTGCCGCAAAGAATTTGAAAAGTAGATCTTGTAGTTTTACATTTTATTCTTTGACTATGGACGAGAGTAATAATTCTATTGATATGTCTCAATTTGCCAATTATATTAAAGATATTGATAACGATTATAATAAAACACTGAAAAAGGCTTCTTTAGTAAAGACCTGATAGCATCAAGAATTTATTTGGAGCAATGAAAAGAACATTAATGCTGTTTTCTTTGTCTCTTGTCAACATATCCGATATACCCGTAGGTAAGTATGGTTCCCCTGTAATGGTAGGTAAAAAAGAGGGACTTGTAAAATTAATAGAACATAATAGCATTGTTGTCGAAAACTTACGTTTGGTCAAGTTATCAAAAGTATCATTGTATGGTAGACCTAAAATTGGTATACAGATAAGCTTTAAAAATGGACTTTGTAACGCAAATCATTGTCAAGACTACGAATTTTAAAAGAGCCTGGGGATTGAATCAGCGTCAATTCAAGGAATTTCTTAAAATCTTGGATATTGAATATAATGATATGATATATTTACAGAAGGTGCCTCATTCGAGGAAAAAATTTTAAAAATATTAAAATTTTTAACTGGATCAAATAATTTATAATTTCGAAAGCAGAATGTATACCAGAACTTGATGAGACCGACTGTCTCAGATTTAGCGTTTTTAGTAAATTTGATTGCTCATTTATATGGTTTAAATATGGGACTTCAAAATGAAAAAAAAAATCTTCATAATACATATCAAATCATAAATGCGTTCCATATGAAAATAAAATTTTGCAAACTCAAATAAAGGCACACAATTTTTTTTTTATATACCTCCACAAGTTGGCCGATAATAATCCTAAAAATGGCAAAAATTAAGCAGCTCTACTTTGCCACTTGACACAAAAATTTCAAAACAGAGTTCAAGATTTTCAAAAAATTAAACAAATGTTTTTCTCCATTTTTGGGATTCTATATACAGTAGATATACAGGGTGATTATAAAAAATTAAGGGCGATAGAAAACACATAAACAAGAAATTTTCGCCACACAATGCATAGGCGGAGATCAAGATGTGAATCTTTGAACAGTGCTGTGAATAGAAAGCATAAATCACGAATTTTCTAACGCATCGTCATTTCTCAATGGATTTCCGGAGGTATACTGTAGTACAGTCATCAAGAAAAGGCCAGCTTCAAACTGTAAATATAATTCTAATACTTTGATTGCTTGTTTTTATTGCTGCAGATGTTTTCAATTAGTTTGAAACACTTTCTTCAGAGCTAGAATTTCTATACTGCTAACCATTAAAATTGCAACATCTTGAAGGAAAGCAAATACAAAAAAAGATATTTATTGTACGTAAACAGTATGGCATGAAGACAGAAGGATTAAATTTGCAAGCAGTTTGGTGGTTTATAGGGTTGTGAAATTAGTGGAAGCAGCGACCACCCCTGGCAGCTAAAACTGCCCTTACTCGCTTAAGCACGCAATCGAATTGAGCTTGGATGACAGAAATGGGCTACTCATTCCATGCTGCTTCAAGTCTATGCCTCACTTTATCAACCGTATTAGTTGGAGAGGGGTGGTGGGTCGGTCTCTCAGCAACCCATTACATTTGTTTTCAATGGGGGATAGATCGGGAAACCATGTAGGCCAGGGCAACAATTGAATACCCTGTGTATCAAGGAAGATCAGAACATAAAGTGCAACTTGTGGTCTTGCATTATCTTGTTGGAAGATTGCATTTGGCAGACCTAAAAGATTGGGCACAACCACTGGACGTAAGATGCCAGAAATGAACCAATCTGCATTCAAATTACCGTTGATCCCAACTAGAAATGTGTGTGCCGTGAACCCAATGGCTGCCCAAGCTATCATACTAGGTGATGGGCATTATAGAATTTGATTTATTTTTATTAATGTTCATAGTGACTTTTTTGCTTTATTTTTTATTTATTTAAGTTCATTCTTTTTTTTCCTAATTTTAAGAAACTGGATATTATTCAGTAAATAAGAATAATGTTTATTTTTAAAAAAAATGGAAAATAGGTAATTTAACAATCTGGTTACCTACAAAATTATTTTGTTCCCTTGTTATATTATTGCATCAATCTTTCAGATTGAACTTTCTTATTTTTTATTATTTTTCTTTGAGTGTAATTTAAGAGCTTATGCATTTTGTTTTTTCATTTCAATATACTTGAAAATATCATTCTAAACCATATATTGAAGTAAGGCAAAATAGAAATTTAAAGCTTAATGTAGATCGACCAAGATCAGATCAATTCTAACTTATAACAATTCATATAGGAAAATTGAAAAAAAAAAAAAACCTCAATTTTTTTCTATACTTATAGATCCAGTGATTTTATGGATAAATGCAATTTTTTTCAATATTTTAAGAAACAGATTTTATAGACATAAGCAAAAGATAAATTCTAAAATCAATTTTGTTCTGGAAAGAATCATAATACTTTTCTATAAAAAAAAATTATAATTATACACTCAGGCGTAAAATTTAAAGAGATTGTAAATTAAATTAATTTTTAAGAAAATTGTTGAACCAAAGGTGTTAATTCTACCACCAAAGAATTATAAAATATTCAGAGTTGACTAAGTAAGCGTGCACGTACGTGTCTGCGAAGCTGTGACTGGGGAAAGTATAAACATACAAAGGGGTGTTGGTGATTTGTGTGCTCTTACTCCTTCACAACATTCTCCATCTTTCTATCAAGAGTTGGGTAAATAAAGTATCAAATAAAATCGGTATATTCGAGGTAGGCCAAACACAATCGCAGGGACCTAATTAACTTGGGATATGCCCTGTGTCGTCTGCGATTTGTGGGAACTTTTTCAAAACACTGGATCCTCGTTGAGAAGATCTGCACAAGGTAGACCAAGATTTATAAAGACGAATAAGAATCGTTATTTGGCACATTTAACACGGCAACACAAGGTTAACACAACTTCACACCTCTTAAGTGGACTACATGCTGCCTCTAGAACCAGATATTAGGGACTACATTTGCCCAAAATCTTTATGCTTGAGTGGTGTATTCCAGAATAACAGTTGAATTACGTTCCGCTCACTGCAGCACGTAAGAGAGAACATTTAAAATGGTACATGCAACATGCGCTTTGGCCCAGCCTTCGGTGTATTAACGTACTTTTTACAATTGAGTAGAGATTAAATCTAAATACTGATTATCAGTGTATCTGTATATGGAGAGAGCCTGGGACATGATATCATCCTTCCCTCATCAAGGATCATTACGGTGGTGAAAAAGTAATAATTTGGGCAAGCATTATGTTAGACGGCTGCACACTCATTCATGTGTTAGACAAAGGCTTCCTGATTGCTATGAGTTACAGCCATATATTTGACTTAACATATATGCAGTTGGTACAGGTTCCTGTTAATAGATGACAGCACTCGTCCTCAAAGGGCTCAGCTGATCGATATTTACCTGGAAATTGAGGATTTTTGTAGCGTAGATTGCCCAGCCAGAGCTCCTTACTCTTATCCTGAAGAGTATATCTATGACTCTCTTAGTGTTTTAATTTTAACCTCAAGAGTATGTCTAAGACGGTCGCAATTGCATCTCCCCATCTTCCTCCTTCCGAGAACCATCCTGGAGATGAAAATTATACGACTTGCATAATTTTTCACGATATACGACTTGTCTGGCTATGAGAGGGAATTATATCCAATATAAGCCTCATTTTCAGTTCAATGTCACAACGTGGATTTCAACATCCCTGCATAGGTAATCTCTCTCTCAAGCTGACATAAAATTTACATTACAATCATTCAAACAATTTCCATTACAAATCATTACAATTATTTACTCGTAATGTTTAGCTCTCTTATCTTTACCAATCATAGCTGTAGCAATATCAGTTTATATTCCAGAAGGAATTTCTAAATGCAAATTGTTTTCTTATAAACAGTTTTCGACAGCTTAAAAATATCTCCTTGCTTTTCTAAGTCTTTCAAATTCATCTATTTAACACTTCTTAAGTTATTTGAAGTTTACTTAAAATGATTCATTTATCTACAAACTAATATTACAAGTTTAATTCAGTGGGAAAAGTTTGTACTTCAATTCCAATAAGAAATATTTGAAATCTAGAATTAGATCGAGCAAATTTGAGACAATTTCATTTGAAATGTCCGTGTATAATTCGACTACATATTGCGTTCGTAGTGAACTAAAACTAAACAAATTATTTTCTATAATCAGGTAAATGATCTGCAACAGCTTCTAAATATTCTTTTACAAACTCATCATCCTAACATTGATTCATTTTTAGCAATTAGAAATGTAAAGGGATAACTAGCCTTTTCAATATTAGATGGCTGTTCTAAGGCTAAATTAAACATTCTTTGTTGTGCTTGTAATTGCAATTTAAATTTTTCTGACACCCTCGATATTGTTTACTTCTTTCTCTAATAACAAGTAATGACTGTTATATTTCGTAATGTCTTTTCACCTTGCATTCTTTAAATGCAACTGCAGTTTCTCCACAAATTAAACACATTAGTTTAAGTCTACAAAGTACCCTAAAATAAAAAAAAATATATCAAAAAACTATTTTTTTCTATTTTTCGGTGACGCTTATATTTAGAAAACTTAGACCTCAATTGCAGAACCGATATTCAATTACTTTTTAAGATATTAGAAGTTTTCTAAGTGTTGCCAATCTCAAAATTTGACAGCTGAGAGGGCGTGGTTAATTTCGATTTCGTTATGAAGCATTTATGCATTCTTAAAATTAATTAATTTAAAACATTATTAAAAAATGAATTCTCTTAGTGAAAGGGTAATTAACTTACTTTTATTTCTTAAATCGTTTCAGTTTGCTTATATTTTGTCTTCTCTTTTGAGTTATCATTATGAATAAATTAACACAAATAAAAGTGACTTTTCAATTTTAATGTAGGTTCTTACATAAAATTTATAATGTTTAGAAATATTTCAATCTTTTTTCCCCTATTAAGAAAATACCTCTACCGAAACGTTCTAAAATTACTAAGATACAATGTTTAGAAGAGATGGAACATTAATGAAATTAATATTTATGAAAATCACAGCCTTCTAATTACAGATACTATTAAAGGACTTCAGAATACAAATGCTTTAGATAAAGCTGAAGATTTTTTTTGATGTACCAAACTACATTATAGTGTGGATAATGAAACCTTATTTAATTCGATTCCTTATTTTAGTCGAAGAAATACATCTGTATAAAAATTTAATGTTGTAAGTGTTAATTAATTGTGTTCGAACAAAAAGTAAAGCATACTCTTCAAAACAGTTCATTAATACCAAATTACATCAAGTATCAAGTGATGTTAGTACGTATCTTAATGCACTATTTGATATAAACATTAGATTAGTGCAAAGGATACTGAGTTCAGGATTCTAATACTCAACGTTGGAAAAATTGTGTATGTATCTGAACTTACATACATTGGCTAGCAAAGCTTTTAATTTCTACAAAGCAAAAATTCTATATAGACATATCTTTTACGGCAAATCAGGTGTTGCTTGATATTCACAAAGATATTAAAAAGGCATATGGTTCGAGGTACGGGAATTATGTTATCGATATAGGAGTATCTTTTGATGGAAGCTGATTGACGAGAGGACAATATAAAACATTGGAATAGTCTAGGTTATCAACCTGCAGATTGACTTTGTGATAGATTATGAAGTAATATCATAGCCAAGTGAAAAATACCAGCTAACTAAATTTGACTTTGGAGAAGATAGCGTAAAATTCGATATTTAGTATGAAGATCATCAAGATGTTTACAATGCTATACATCGAGTCATCTGATTCAATAAAGGTAAATGAAGATGTGAAACTGTAGCAAATATCTCAGATCTATAGATCATAAGCCCATACATAAAAATTGCTCTTCAGGTGTAAATTCCTGGTGTTTCATCCAGTCAATATTGACTCTTGGAAAGAAACTGGTATTTTACACAGATGGGGTAAGATCTTCAATCAATGAAGAACATCTATCCCATATCCTGCCGATGTACCAACGATTAGTATCTTTTGAACTAATGAGCAGGTGTGTCAGAGGCTTGATTCAAAACTCCAATGAAACTTTATGCTCAATGATTTGGATCAAACTCTTCAAAGAAATTACTACTTTTAAGAGTCGTATGTTAAATCGTTAAGAGTTGTTAAAAGCTCTAGAAACATTTTAGGATGTTAATTATATTGCAACCAGTTCATCATCAAAACACTTAGCTAATTTCACTGATTGTAGGAGGATGTATTTAAGAAATATAATTAATCACTGAATTACATAAAGTCGCGCAAAACAAAAAAAGAAACATGCCAAATTGTGCAAACTTAAAACTGAGAAAAAAATTATGTGCTATTTACAAAGCTATTTGTTTCTATTTTTAAATAGTATTATTTTGTATAAGAGTATTGCATAATAATCTTTTGTGAAACTATTATGTTGAAATTAAGCTGAATAATCTGCCGTTGTTGTAACCAAAATTATCAAATTTGGGCAAAAGCATATTTTGATTAATAAAAAATTTATACAATCATGTTTAGTTAAAATAGTGTTTTAGAGTATATCATAAGTGGGAAAAAATAGTATTTAAAATCAGAACTCAAAGAATATTTTTAGTTTATGTTTAATGCCTTTGTAAGCTTTAAATGTCTTTTTCTGATATTTTTTTATTATTATTATTTTTGTAGATGTAAGTATTTTCTATTCCCTATGACTTTTTTTCTGTTCAAGATAGTCTTTCAATTTTTTTGTAGGTACTTTCATATACATGAACTATAAAAGTTAGTATGGATTTAGGTCTGAGAACTTTAGCCATTTTTTTCACAAAATATTATCAAAATTAAAATTTTAATTTTTTCCAGTTTTAGAGCTGCAAAGATAATTATTAAAATTCAACAAAGAGCCAAATTTTCAATACCAGAAAAATAAATCGGTTAAAATAACTAAAAATATTAAGAACTGAGTATTTTATAAGACATTTAAAAAATTTGAAAAATTTTAATTTTTTGACAGTTTCAAATGGCTTTAATAATAAATCGACTATTTTTTTCCGGAATCAGTTACATATAATCTGAAAGTAAAGCATTAATTACTTTTAATTTTACTATCACTAAAATATCTTTCTGAAAAATCCAATCATTCAAAAAAATAAGATATGGTGATGTTGTCACCAGATTATTAAAGCTAACAGATAACTTTTTTTAATCTAACGGTTGAAATAAATATAGAGGTATAAAGAAAATTTTGTTTATTCCAACTCCAATCTAAATTTAAAATTGTATTATATCAACAGATTGTATCATACTTAAATAAATTAATAGAATAAGAATTTATATTATAGATTGTTAGAAATTAATAGAATAAGTTTTAAATATGTTATTGACAAATACATGCCCGCTTCATTTAAAAATATGTTATTTACTAATCTAATTTTAAAGATATTGATATCTTAAATTGTAATGTAGTTGAAAGCATTCAGTTTCAAATTCTTTCTGTAAATCACAGAAAGAATTTGAAACTGAATGCTGAAAAATGTGTGTTTAAAATTTTAAAAAGTACTTTAATTACGGGCTCTCCCGCGTACTTAGTTTCAACTAACCCCCAGTGGCTTTCGCACGATGTTAGTTGTTAGTTTCGTATGATGTTAGCTTATTACTGATTCTGATCAGGTAAAGAAATTTGATATAAGTAATAATTTTTACTATTACCTACAGATTCAATTGCATGTAGAAATTTGCTCCTAAGAATATTGAGTTTTGAATTTTCTGAGATGCGAATAAAACCAGTTGAGGTCCCTTGATTGTTTGACTATTTAATCAGCATGTGAACAATATATATATATTCACTGGAGATGGAGAATACGAGTGTGTACTCTTTTATATTTACGTAAGAAAATTGTAAACGGAGAAAGATTGAAAAATATAATGTTTAAATATATTTTAAAGTAGTAATGTTCATTAAAAATGAAACAAAGAATATTTATTTTAAGTAATTATCATCTTCCTTTTTTATCTTTCTTTAAGATGAAATTGCTTTATTTATCTGACTTCAAACAACTTTTCATCCTTTATAATTCCTCTTTATTTTTTCGGCTTCGTTTGTTAAATCTCTTACTTTTGCAGTAATTTCTAAGAGAGAAAAAAAGATTATGTCCCTTTTCATTTTTTATTTTTAAAAGCATTTTCACTCTTAAGTGTAATTGAGATTCTGACTTCTTTTGAAATTTGTATTCAGACTCGCATTTTAAGAAATTAAGGAAAAAGAGAGATAAAGAGAAAGAAAAAATAATTATTATTTTTATTCCAGATAAAGAACTATTTAATAAAAATAGCTAGTTTTACGCATCAGGCATAGAATGCCAAATACACTACATTTTCTTTTTCGCTTCCAAACTATAATTATTTTTCTAGTTTATTTTAAGTCTTACTTAAAGTTTATTTAATGTAACAAAGTATTTCAATGATGTAAACTTCAAACACCTTAATACTAGCAAAATCATTATAAAACGTGTATAATCATCTCCGGATTCTTATTCGATTTGAAACTGATCAATTGATTAGTTGATTTGATTTGATAAATATGTATTAAAACTTAACAAAATGACATTGATCAAAACATCCTATATCCTAGCCATGGTTGAAGCAGTGCTTGATTTTCCATCTTATCTGAGGATACTTGAATCTTAATTGTATTAGATGTGGGAAGCTTCCTTAATTCTACACGATTACTTGTATCTGAGCCAAAATCAGAATGGCCTTTTTATTTTGAATTAAAGTCACTAAAGAGCAATATGAGAGATATTATCTATGTATTCAAAATTTAGTGCCGAGTTATAATTGAGTAACGGTGTCGATATTGTAACTGGATCTTTGATTTCCCAAATTTCATTCCATATTACACTACATTCTAGGTCCATTTAACTTCAAAAGGCCTACATTAATTCTTATTTACAGGGGGAAAAAATCAAGATTCAGAAACATACTCATAGCAAAAGTCCCCTGGTGAAGGACTGAGTCTTTACACCTTTTGTGTAGCTAGTCAACTGACATACACTGATGTGCCAAAAATCACTAGGATGACAAATTATTTATGTTTAATATGTATTCTTGAATATTATAAAACATAACACTTTCAACAATTTAATGACTATTTTTATACATTATAACTTCGTATGTTTTAAATTATGGAGATAGTTATATAAACAATCCAATTTTCCCTTTAAAGTTTTTGCATTTTTCCTTTTATTTTATTATATATCTAATTTTATAAAATTTGTAATTTTACAGTTTTAATATTAATTATTTTTAGCCACCAAAAAGGATATTTTTTTCTACACCCTATAAATGTTATACCTGACTACTTTTCAAAATTTTCTTGTTTTTGCGTATATTTTTTATATCTGCTTTCACCAGTAACGAATTCAATTTTCAAAAATATGTCATAATAAATTTCTCCTGAAATTTTATTGGATTAAAATAAAATATATGCAATATATATCTGATACCTGCGTTCACCACTAATGAACTCAATTTTCAAAAATATGTGGTAGTAAATTTCTTCCAATTTTTTTATTGGACTGAAAGGAAACGACTATAAAAATTAACTATTTTATTTACTTATTGATTTATGTATTACCTAAAATCATATTTAAACTAGAATTAAGATATGACTAAAAATAAATAACATTTTTCAGAATTTTAAGCTGTGAGACAGTCTTTTTTTCCCTCAGGAATTTCTAACTACGTCTTTTTAGTTTACCTTTCATCTTGGAATGTTTTGAGGTCAAATGCTTTTAATATTGGTTAACTATTATCAGGCACCTAAGGGCTATTGTTTCAGGTGGATCACTTTTGACGTACCAGAACACTTTTCAATTTTTTATCGTTTGCTTTAATTTTATTTACATTTAGCTTAAATATATTCAATTAATTAATTTATTGTTTCCTTTAATTTTAATTCAGAAAAGTTTACTATTGTCCATTTCTCGATATTCCAAGTAGTTTACTTTAATTCTTATATTTAATTCAGTAATTTAATAATTATTATAAATTTCAAACTAATATGATTAATACTTTCTGAGAAAATCTGTGCTCAAGCGACAATTTTTTATTTTGAGAAAAATGAATCTTTTGCTGACAAAATAACAAAAAAACTGATTAAACACGGTTAACTGTTTTCTCGATAACTTTGGAAGTATTGGTAATATCGGTAAATTTTTGGCATGAAAATTTTCCAAAAAAACGAAGCTTTAATACATAGGTTTTTTAAAAACAAAAAGCCAATAAATTTGAAGTTTAAGTGTCTTGAGACCACTGAAGGCAATAATCATTTTTTATTATACTATTTCATCTTCTTTATATTCACATAATTAGCGTTATTCGGTTTTTTTTTAAATCTGTTTTAGTTATAACGAGTTTTGTCTAAACTTTTCAATTAAAATATACTTATTCAAGATTAATTTATATTTCTTTCCTTTTCCCTCTAGATTTTCATCGAGTATCGAGTATGATATAATAGCTTTAAAACTTTTTTGTGTATTGAATGACTGGCAAATAGACAAGTTTCTTAAAAATTTTCTTCGCTCTGTTCTAAACAATTACGGTATAAATAGCAACGTTTATTTAAATGTCTTTGTAAATGAATATTTAGCATTCCTGATTTGGATGATACACTCATTGTGATTTATTTCATTTGGACTTTGGTTTGATATATGATTTGGAGAATTTAAAAATAATTATTTTGGAATTTAGATTTCAGGAAATGCTGGTGTTTTCTAATTATTTCGTAGGAGGTTTTAAATCTGTAGTTTACATTGTTTTTAGATTGGGGAAGTAATATTTTCATTGTTGTGTGTGTCAGTTATTTTCATATGCAGGATTAATGCTAAGACTTGAGATGGATTTAAATGCATATTGCTGCGATAATTTATATGGCGGTGAAAGTGAGATTTCTGACAATTTTCATAAGGTTATTACTAGAGGATAGAAAAAATTGATGGAAATGGTTTTTATAAAGAATGCCAATCTTAATAGAAAATACAATACTCATAATTTTTGGAGCAAACAACATAGACCTTGAATAAAAAATCATGTAGAAATATTACTAATTAAAGAGTAATGATAAAAATTACAATGTTTACATTAATAGAAGTCATAATTCTAAATAAAGTTACAATACATGTAATAAATAAGGTACAAAACTTGTACTTTGGTAAATAATGAACAGTGTAATCAAAATTCTTAATTCATATATTACGGAACATTTAATTGAATTTATTTGTTAAATTGTAAGAAATCTCAGCATGTATATGTGTGTTGTACAATTTCAAATAATATTAACATACGAGGGATATTTCGAAAGTAAGTTCCGTCATTTTTTTGAAAGATCAGAGGTTACTCCAGGTGAAACAAACAACCACCATAAGAATCTACACCTGCTGCTGGTTCAATGACAGAAGTAGCGTCAGCGGAGGAGGAATAATGCAAGCTCAGAGCGATGAAGAAAAGAAAGTAGCAGCGGACTGACGAGCGCGAGATTATTCAAGAACAAATCACGATGGAAAATATATGTTTACTGACAACGTGGTCTGTAATTGAAGTGCGTGCTTTTATCTGGTATTAAAGAGCACGTGGGACTTGTATGTCCGTCATTCAAGAACTCTTACTGATCGTGTATAGTGACCAGGTCATGCCTCAACAAATGATTAGATGTTTATGTTGCATGTTCCATGAAAGAAGGCGGAGTGTGGAGGATGAAGATCGATATGGGTGTCCCTCTACATCCACAAACGAAAATAACATTTCTAGAGTAAAGAACATGGTAACAATGTTAATGTTAACATGTAATTAAGGGATAGTCACTTAACGGTGACAGAAGTAGCATCCACGCTTCGCATTAGTCGTGCTCAGGTCCATAATATTCTCCATGATATGTTGGGTTACCAAAAGGGGTCTACATGATGGGTGCCAAGAAACCTAACCCCGGATTACTCGAATGGGAATCAGTGCACGAATGGGAATCAGCTTCAATAACCTGATGTGCCATAGGTGATGAGAAATAAGGGCATCACTTTACCCAGAAACCAAGGCCACCTCAATGGAAGCATTCCATTTCCCCAGTGAGGAAAAACTCCCGTCACACTTAGCTGGAAAGGTTGTAACCGCAGTGTTCTGGGGCACGAAAAGTGCGATTGTCCTTGATTTTGTTTCCATTAAAGGACCAAAAAAGTGGTACGCTATTGCGACACTCTCACCAAACTCAAGTCCGCCATTCGACGAAAGAGACAAGAGATTTTCAGTCAAAAGTGCTGTGCTCTTGGATAACAAACACAAATCCACACAAAGCAAGGCTCACATAAGATCAGATGCATTGCTTCAGATGGGTAGATCACTTAGCCTACAGTCGTCCCGATCTTACCCGATCGGACTTCACCTGTTCTCTGCATCAAAAACCATCAAAAACCGCACTCTCGGGACGTCACTTCCAAAACAATGCTCCTGTGGTACTGGCTGTGTGACAATTCCTTGAACCATAGAGTACCGAGAGTACCCTGTGATGCAAGGGTACTCTCGGTAGCCTGAAGAGAGTAATGTAGTACTTCACCAAGAGTAATTTCTTCAAAGTGACCGCACGTTGTGACGAATGTCTCAATGTCAGCGACAACTATTTCAAAAAATAGTGCAAGGAGTATAATTTATGACGCCATGGTTTATATTTATGGCAATAAAGTTTCCGTATGAAAATAGATGACGAAATTTACTTGCGAAGCCTCCCTCGTAAGAATTCGTCAACATAGATAAAATACAACAAATATATCAGCATAAAAACAGTCATAATATTAAGATAATTAATTTTAATTTACATAAATGTGAAAACAATGTGTGTGTGTGTGAGACCTCTGTTATAAAAATTTAATCTATTTCTGAAAAACATTATAGTGGTAAAACCTCTATAATATAGTTACTACGATTATTTATCCTTATAAAATTAATGTATTCTTTTTTTAAAATTATGTATTAATGTATTAATTGTGTTAATGTGTTGTATTTGTGTTATTTATATTAATGTACTGTAGTTTGTAAAAATATTTTGGAAATCATCAAACAAAAAGTAAATAATGATATTTTTTTACAAGAATTATAATAATAATAAAGATAATGAGGTTAAAAATATTTAAAAAACATAATGTAAAACAGCATAAATAAAAAAAAGAAAGAAAAAATTAGATGTAGGTGAATTTAATTAATATAGTATTAAAAATATTATATATATATATATATATATATTTGGTTTCAAGAAAAGAGAAATAAGTTTATTCTAAAGGATTCTGCTGCTAAAGTAAATAAATAGATAGCCAATTGCGTATTATTCATTAGTAAGAGTATTAATAGCGGGCCAACCTTGTGATATGCCTTATATTTATATATATTTTTATTGTTAGATATAATACTTTTAGTGCTAAATTAACATAATTCATATTTTTTTTAGAAATAATTCTGTTGATACTTAATATTTTAAAAACTACCTTAATAACTTTAATGGGAACTTCAGTACTAAATAGACTTTCAAACTCCTAACTGTAGATGAAGATAATTTCATTTTTTTTTTCATATCATTAACAAAATCAGCTGTATTTTTAATATTGTTGTCTTGTTAAAATAATATACTGTATTTTGAAATAATTTTTGCATAATTTTACTACTTAAAATGTTACCACTTAAATATTTAAAACTCCACATTTTAAAATTTTAAAAATATTTTTTACCTTAATTTTCTATTTATTTCTGAAATTAATACAATAAAATATAATCTTGAAATACCAATATAAGTATATGCATTGTCACTCAAATAATTTCAAAGGTATGTAGTTATTTATAGCCATATAAGATGCAAAAAGAGTCAAAATAACGAAAAAATATTTTGATTGAAAATATACGATTATAAATAGCCTATATAAAATAATTTCGTACTTTTCAATAGCTCCTTGTTTTGTATGCATTCGTTCTTTTCAAAATGATTTTTTTATTAAGGTGCTTCTTGCTATTTAAAATTTTCCGAAAGTTCATATTTATTATTGCAAAATAGGAAGATTTAATACAGGTGCTTTTGATTACGACAATTTTATTCAAATTTTTGTATTTGAAAATGCACTTTTGATTGTTTTTTTTTTTTTTTTTTTTTGAGATAAAATTTCAGTAGAAATTCCAATTCTCTTAAATAAGAAATTAATTCTCAAATAAGAAAAGAAGTGTCAATTTATGTAATATTAAAATTTGAACAAAACAAAGAGGGAAAAAGTATAACTCAAAATTATTGTGAATATTTTTCAAAAAAAAAATGTGTTAGATATTAATGCATATATATAGATTATTTTTAATAAATTGAATAAAAATTCAGTTACATTATGAGATTTTAGAATTTACGAGGCTTATGTTTATTGAAGAGTGTTGAGATATACAACGGCTATTTCTCAGAATTTTTAATCACTAATATTATAAATAAAGTCTTAAACATGAGACGAACGTTTCATTTCAAAAAAGAATCTTTCAAAATGTTTTTGAACAAATTCAATGCTTCTTTTCAAAGCTTTAATTCAAAGATTACTTTTGAATTAAAGTAGTTCGAAACAGTAAATATAAAAATGCAAATAACTTGAATATTTCTGCCCTGAAATTATATTTAAATAGCATTAATCTTTCGCATCGCTTATTTCTATCATTCAGAGCAAGTTCTAGGATTTAGAAACACAAAATTCCTTTCCTTTTGAATTGCAGTGAATTACTGATTCAGCGAACACAAAGTCGCATAAATTTGATTACCGACTGACTACATGCTCTTTGTATGATTCATTACTTCCAAGAATTTCAAATGTACTTATGCCTGGTCATTATTATTCATTACACAAAATATAAATAAGTGTACAGTGTGTTGTTGGGTTTTTTTCATTACGTCGAGGAGAATTCTTCGACGTAAGAGATTAATGCACTATGGTTCTTCCATTTTATTCATATGCCGAAGTTAAATATTTAAGAAATGAAAGCTTTGATGTGAATAAATATAGTAGATTCCATGTTTTTCAGAGAACTTTGTGTTCATTTTATTGTTTTCAATATCTATCCACTCTTGCAACATTTTGTTAAAAAGTAACAGTATTTACCAGTCAACATGGATAATTTCCCTGTAAGTAACGATGAGAATGGAAGTTACTGAAAAATATAAAATACATTTCATTTTCATTGTTGGACTTGATTCCTTTTCGTTTAAAATGTTTTTTTAACATTCTAAATTCAAAACATGTTATATCTTTTTGATAATAACCTAAGTTTAGATTTGACTTTTAACGACACACAATTTTGTTTTAAACATTATAATAAATTCTACAAAATTAATATTTTACCACGTAAACATATTTAAGAGTATTATAAAATTTCAATTGATACATTGGATATATAATTAAAGTCTGTATGAAACCTAAAACCTAGCTCTCGGAAATCATATAAATATAATTAATTACTTAGAGGAAGAGCAAAAAATAAATTTTCATACATGTCTAATAATAAAAGTAAAATATATTTCGAATGGTAAGCGAGTAAATTGCAAAATTATGTTTCAATCTCAGGTATATTTCGGTTTCATTTTCTGTTTGTTTAATTACGCAGATAGGATAAATTCGTATATTAGATTTTAAAAAGAAATATAGCTTTATCGTAACTATTTTTAATATTAAAACTTTTTTTATCAGAGACATTAACATTGCATTATTGTTATGTTAAATTTATTCATTAAAAATAATCTGCTTCTAGAACTGCGCATGAAATACTGAAAAGCGTCTCATTAAAAATTATTTAATCTGAAAAAATATCTCGATACTTTTAATTTATAAGAAGTAATATAATGCTTCTTATAATTTTAAATCCAAATTCTTTATTTTCTGCGTTTTTAATTATGTGTCTTTCATTATTCTTTTGAGTAGAATGTGATGCTTTTGTGTCCATGGGTTCCCAAATTTGATATCATGTAGCAGCGGCTGGTATACGCCAGGCCAGTCATTATCCAATCTTTAACCAGACGTGTTCCATAGATGAAAGATCGGGAGAACAAGCAGGCCTAGACATCAAAGTATTTTGGTGAACGAAAAAATCTTGAACATTGCATGCTACGAGTCATCGTGCATTATCCTATTGGACTGCTCCTGCAGGAAAGTTCTGAAGGTAAAAGAGTATAATGGGCTTCAAAACCTCAAAAATAAAGCGCTAGCTGTTCATTGTTTCAGCAACACGTATTAGGGTAATGCAGGAGTGAAATCCTATACCAACCCTAAACTACATATAATACTGGATGCAGGATTAATATAGAGGTGCGTAAAGCCACAGTTAAGCAATCGTTCTGTGCTGTATTTCCAGACTCTAATTCAATCTTCATGATGTTGCTAGTAGAAGCCTGTCCTGTCATTCACTTGACGTTGTCCTTCGCTTAATAGACCGTTGCAGAAGCAAACGCCTGTAGTTTTAGGACAAAGGTAATCTCAGAAATGGACGCCTTGTGGACAATTCAGGGTAATTCAAGTGGCATACAATGGTAAATGTGGACATCGATTGTTGTGCAACAGACCATATTTGTTGTGATATGATTCCTCATGAGACAAAGAGATCCATCACTGCCATGTGCCCAAAATGCCTGTCATCATGTGTAGTAGAGTATCAAGGCGGGTGCAATCAGTCTATCGGTCAGTCGTTTCCTCCTGCATCCGTCGATTCCAGATTATCATCACTATGTTTTGTTATTCCCGAAATAATCATTAATTTCTCGGAATGATAAACCATATTCTTTATAGGCAACAATTTTTCTCCTGTTGAACTCAGATGCGTGGTTGAATGACGTTTATATTCTTTTCTTATGCATACTGAATTTGCCCTCATAAAACAATGGCATAAAAAAAAGATAATCCAGTAATTCAAAACCGCGTTCTCCCTCCAACAAAAAAAAAGCTTGTTGGTGGCGCTACAAGCGTTCTTGATGTACGTCAGCGCTGAAATTATAATAATTTGCATATCCCATCATATATATATATATATTAACATTATGCACAATAATCACAAAAACATAAATTATTTTTTTTAAGTTTTATATCAAATTTTTGTAACCAATTTGATAGAAATTAGAGTAGGAAAAATACAAATCCTACTATCAGTTAAACCTATCAGTAAGGAGCGAAACTCGATTATAAGTCAAGAAATCCTGGTATTTAAATAAATTATCCTTTCAAAAAGATGAAATACGATGTTTATTAAATACTTCTTAAGAGAAATTAGATGTCAGAACAAAAAAGCATGAACACGCTATTTTTTGCGTAGTTATAATAATTCGCTGAGATGGAAATATTGCTTGCGTGATAACAATGAAAATTTAACAGTCGGTGGCTTTCCAAATTAAAACTCCACAAGGAAAGAAAAAGAGCTCTATTCTTAAAATAAATTTTACATCAGAAATTTAAAAAATACTTAATGTTATTCAAAATAAATCGACAACTATATTTATCAATTTTGTAAAAAATTGCACTGAAAGACAGCTCTTTCGCAATATTATGCATAGATTACAATTTTTTTTATCTACATTTACATTTCTAATGTAACCATCCCTTAAATTTTGAATTTTGTCAAAAATATTTTTACAGTCAGTTGCTTTTAGGGTTAATACTTTTTATCATTAGCATACTTAGTATATTCTTGATTATCATAATACTGAAGAAGTTAAGTTTAACTTTTTTAATGTATAAAATTTAAATTAGAAAAATGGAACTCTTGAGTTGAATATTCTTGACATACTCTAATTATTGCAATGAAATATGGTAAAAATTATTAGAACAGAAAAAAAAAAGTTATTTTTCGCCTCAGATATCATTTAAAATGAGTAAAAATGACTTAGTTTCTAAAGATTGATTAGAAACGACTTGTTTTGTGTATAGCGATAAGTAATAAATTGACATAAATATTAATTATAGCAACTAAAGTTGATCCATCACTTAGTAAATGCTTATTTCTTGCGTTTGTATATTGTACCATTGAGGCTTTTTATTACTATTAAATAATATTGATTATTATAATATAAAAACTAATATAAAATTTTAAGCGCAAAAGTTCCATTACCTAAAGTAAAAATTATTTTTAAAGCAGAGTTTCATCCCATAAATATAGAAAATATGGTATATAAAAACATATATAAAGAACTTTTACACTCATATAAAAATTAAAGATAAAATCTTTAACTTGAATAACAGGGAAATAAAAGTAATAAACAAAGAAATGGATTCTTCAAACACCAACTCTTAAAAACTTTCTTTGATGTTTTATCATGTTTTGATGCAACTTTGAATGGATTACAATAAAAAAGAAATGCTTTATAGCAGTTAAAAATGAACTTTAGGAAAAAGGTATTTTATGTATAACGAAAGTTTTATTCCTGCAATTGAATTCAGATGAAAGTAAACCAATAAAATGTATTTAGTTTATTTCATCATATATTATATTGGTATTGGTAAAACTATCATATTTTTTTTCTATCTATAAAAAAGCACTTCTTTGAGCTCACTCTCTTATTAATCAGAAAATCAGTTTTTTCATTCCAAATTCGTCGTCATTAAAGTGTTTCTTTTTATTGTATAATCAGTCCACAAAATATAAAATCGAAAACGGTTAAAGGGAATATTGAGAATAACCATTTTTTTCTGTTTTACGTTATGATGTAATAAAAATATATATAATTAAAAATAGATTTTAAGAATGTCTTTAATCTCTACCAAAATTAATTTAAGACATATATAATGATGTGTAATTACTTTCTAATTACCACTAATTTTTAAAAATATCTTTAAAATAAAATCGCAGTTCTGGGCAAGTGAAGCCGAAGTTCAGCTCCTACAAGCTATGGAGATTAAGAGTCATAAGGCTCCTGTGCTCCAAAAAAGTTATCCAACGTATTGTGTAATTATGTATGTATGTATGTATCTTTACGATATATGATTGAAATTGACATTCATGTGTTTAATTATTTTTACACCATGCAGACAATATTTATGAAAATGAATACCATTCCCTTGTTTATTTAATTTATTCTTTCATAGAATGGCAAGAAAAAGATTATTATTTTTGTAAAATATTTATTTTAGTTATTCCATAAGGTGAAGAAAGTAATGTAAAATAGAAATTAATAACAATTATTTTTTACCAAGCACTTATAGAATGAAACTGACTTTTATTTTTAGTTACACAATAAAGACTACTTGCTTATTTCTAGATTTTTTAATGCAAATGTACTAGAACTAAAGAGTGAATTACATTTTCTACTTTAATATATAACTATCATGGATAGGACGGATTGATGTTGTAAACGCACTACTTTCTTCTAAAGACGATTATTCGTCATCAATCATTGTACCTTTATGTCTACTTAAAAATGCTTTGTCATACCTTTCGATCGGACGAAAATCACCTTCTTTGGAGCAGATTCTGGGGATACAACAGCACTGTATTAATTGTTGCTTGGTTTCCAGTGTACATTCGACTCGGTAGAAATCTAATTTTGATTTGGCAGTAAATGACTATCAAATCAAAACTTAATTTATGAATCAATGTCGAATTTGTTTCGGCTCCGTTTAACAGATAACAGCATCTAGTGGTAACTACAATTATCCTTAATGAGGTCTTCTCTCTTCTCACACAAGTATTTTTAGAACCAGTCTCATATATATATATATACCAAACGTCTGTACTCGGTTTGCCTTGAAATTGTAGTTCCCGTAGCTGAAGGTAGCTGACGAGAATGGTCTGATGCTGTGCTCCATCCGCTTCTTCTTGCAATTACTGCCAAATACTAGTCGTCATTCGGCGTTGTAATTCCGGGGGCAACCTGAACTGTAACGTCTACTGACATTTCCATCATTTTAGAACCGTTTCCGATGTCTAGAGACGACACTTTGGGCGATTCTAATTTCCTCGGATACTTCTATCTGAGTATACCCACATTCCACGCCGCTGATAATTCTACTACGTAAAAAATCATCCGCATGCGTCCAGCGTGTCAAAACTTTTCGGTTGTGGCATTGAGCGCTTGAGAACAATTTTACTTCTTTGCTACCATTCCTTTTATGTACCTCTCATATCTCATGTCAGTGTGACGTACTATCAGCGTCATCTGATAGCGTCCTGTGATTTGAAATGTTATTCTTCAAGATGTGTGCGATAATTCTACAGATGAAATTTTTAATTTAGAGTTCTATTTCCGTGTGATTCCATATATATATATATATATATATATATATATACAAGATAATAGCAGGCTCCTTGAATTTTAGTTATAACTCATATAAATTTCTTTTTCTGATATACCATTTTAAAATATATTTTTTACTTAATTAATTTTATTCCTTACTACTTCTAATCTGTGTCTTCTTTCTTATGAGCTTTGGCATTGCAATAGTAATACGAATAAAAATGAATTGTCTAACATAGATTAAAGACGTCTTAGGTTGGAAACGTTTACTGTGTTTGAAGCATATACGAAACCCACTGAGTTTTCACTTAAATGTAATGAAAATAATTTTAGTGCTCTGAAATAACTAATACTGTTACGATAGTCATTACTGAAAATTAGAAATGCTATACCTTACGTGCTATGAACTCCAAAGCTTTTAAATAAATATTTCATTGAAATAGAAAGATATTAAAGAAAAATTGTAAAATTTCTTATTGCTGTTTTTGAAAATTCTGATCAGTGTATATTTGTTTGTACAGCGTATGTACAATCTCTGTCATTATACTTTCAGAACTTTCTTTTAGAAAGTCTAAAGTCCTATATGAGGTTTTAGGTTCTTCAGTTTTTTATAATAAATAAAAGAATTCCTTGATTATAACAGTTATTAAATTATATTAAAATTCCTTAAATGCATTGAATAAATACCAATTCGATAATTATTTCCATATTCATGAAATTTTATGAAATATTTGGCATATTTAGACTCAAAATTATTGTTTTAATTACTGGTGAAATATTATAATTTAAACTTGTATCACATAAAAAATGGATTTCTTTCATACAATGTTTTAAAGAAGAAAATATTTCTGAAGCGTTAAATTTTGAAAAAAAAAATTATTTGCCTCCATTATGCATTTCTCATAATTATCATTTAAGACAAGGACTTCAGTACAAGCCACATTATAGGCCCATATCGATACTTCTCGAGCATATTATTCAAATCCTTATTTTACATTCCCTATAAACTTGAAGTAATGATCGATAAAACAATATAAATGTTAAATAAAACCCCAAAATGGTAAAACTTTTCGTGAATTACTGTTTCTCTCTGAAGGTTCAGATAACAATATTCGAATTACTGTTTTTCTCTCTTTTAGGTAATAAGAACAAAAAAAATACTCTTTCGAACAGATAATTAATTAAAAAAATGCTTATAGAAGAAAATGTTTTGGAATCACTTAAAGATATAATAAGGAAACACATTCGCCAAAAATTATTATTCTTCCATTCTTAGCTTAGCGTTAAAAATAATGTTGCATAGTGGATAGTCTGTGCTTTCCCGCCAAGAATTTTTTTTATTCTTAATTTTAAGCGACCGTAAGGCATAAAAATTATTTATAGTTATGCTTTCTAGTTATTATGGAAACAACATTATCTTCGCTTTATTTTCCTGGAAAAATGCAAGATGCTGAGGGCCTTTTTTTTAATTTCAACATAAAATGAGAAAAGTTTATGCACCTTAATTTCCTTTACTTTGCTCAAATTAACTTTATAGATTTAAAGTAAAGCACTCGAGTTTTTCTTCTTCAAATTATGCCATCTTGTTATAGATGTAAGGAAAAATTCACTTTTTTGCGCAATTAATTTCGTTTTGAATGCAATGGTAATATATATAGTTTATTCAATAAAGTCAAATATATTTCTTCTGAAATTCGATTTAAAGATTAATGACAGAAACTTAGATTCTACTCAGTGTCTCATTTCGATCTTATGATGAAAGCCTTAGCATTAACATACACACTTATTAATATGGTATAATGAATATACATAATTTTTATTCTACTAGTAAATTATAAGTGATAACTGAATGAATTATATTATTTATAATTTTTAAACCTCAGTAATAAATATTATTTGCATTTAATAATTAAGTTGAGCAACCAAAAATATGTTACATTGTAATTCGAATATTTGTCGTAATTCTATGCAGAATTAAAGTAAGCATTCATAATTAATAATGTATTTTAAAATAACACTCATAATTTAATTTAATTACTTCACTTTGCTTTTATATAATTTTAATGAACCAGACTTTGAAATAAATATATGATTTAATAAAGAAGAACGAAATTACATTTTTAAATGTTCAACTATACATGTTTAATTTTATTAAATTCGTATGTAAAAGAAGATTCAGACTATTAGAAAATCATGTTAGAACTCGAATGGATTTTTGAAAGCATAAATGAAGAGTATAATATTTTTTTTTTTAATTTACTGAAATAATAGCTTAAAAAATTAGGCATCTTGAATTATCTGTGTATACTTTTTGGCAGATTTTTAATGCTCACATGAATAAATTTGAAATTTGAATAAGAATGTAAAGTATTATTTATAAACACATATAAAATGCTAACATTTATTGTTGCAAGCGCAAACTTTTAATTGCAATTATTTTAATACATTTCTAAAATCTAAGTAAATAATTAAATATTCCGGAAAATAGGGAAAATTTATAACTCTTTCAAACTTAAAATTGTGTTTTGTTACCTAACTTATAGCTCATATTTCGGTAAAAATCAATAGATTTCTGACCATCTCAGATACTCTTACATTGCTAGGGATTACTTTGATATATATAGTTTTTAAAGTTTATATAAAAAGCTATTTTCTCAAAAACATTTCAGACAAATTTTAAAAACTTCTCTTCAAATCCAAAGCTGTTTTTAAATCTTTCACAACAACAAAAATGTTTGAAAAACCGGAAGTAAAAAAATGTTTGAAAAATCAGTAATAAAAAAATGTTTGCAAAATCAGAAGTAAAAAAAAATTTCCTAAATATAACATAAAGCTCTAGATTTTTTCAATGAAAACATATTTTCTTTTTTCGTTGTTGTACAAAATCCAGCTTCTGCTTCAAGAAAACTGTCTTTTCAAACATAAATGTTCTTAAACATTTGATTCGTCAAGCATCAATTCTGTAAGAAATAGAATTATATAAACTGATGTGTAAAACATTCATACATACACATTAAGAAACAGTCATAAAAACTCTTGGAGTATTACAGAGCTTATTATAATTATATTTCTTAAACAATTAAACAAATTGGTTCTTTAATTAACATGTAATTGATATTAATACTCATAATTCCCTATGTGAGTAATATTTTTCTCTTATCAGTATGAGAGTGAATTATTTGCTTTTGTAATAATATTTCTGTCGATTCATATATAGTGATACCTCAGGGCACTACTTAGTCTGTTCTATGTTATTTAAGACTCATACCAAACATAACATATTCCAAATGAATTTTTCATCTAAAAATGAAGGTAAAATATTTAATCTGTTCCCACGAAAAAAAAACATATAGTCACATTTTATATTAATGAAGAGGTCGAAATTTATTCAAACACTGTTGAATGCGAAATTCAAAAGCAATTTCATAAATTCAAATACATAAATGCAAATGCAATTAAATGAAATAAAAGAAATTTTAACAAATTATTTTTTCCTTTCCTGCTTTTTTCCCTACTGTAATCCGGTTGAAGAATATGATGGTTGATTCTTCTAAGAATTATGTCCAAATAACTTTGTTTTTTCTTAGGTTGTTCCGAAAATATAGAACTGTCTGGTAATTCCAGACAATTATATTAAGACTCGGAAGTAGAGCCCTTTATTCTGATTGATCGATTGGTTGGTTGCTTGTTTTATGTGGCACATGGAGTAATAAAGGCTGTTACCCCTTTTTAAAGTACTTTCCCCCAGATTAATAAATATCAAAATAGTTTCCCCTGTATATAAGAGCTCTAAAAGTTATTATATGGATCGCAATTTTTTCCATAAACTTTCTGATAGTGATATTGCATTTTGATCGATTTTCAGTATATCGATATGTATTTTTCGCAGGTCCACATAATATGTTCCAGATCATTTATTCGGTTACATATCCTACAAATTGCAAAATCCTGTAAATTAAATTTGTGAAAACGGCTTGGGGGAAGGATTTTTCTGCTGAAGATTCGGGTGTGCTTATACTCTCCTCTCTTCTGTTATTTGTCCAGTTGGATATAACATCGATATTCGGGATGGTTCCCAAAATTACAAAATATTTGATTGAGTAAAAATTCTCAATTTTTTTTTCATTCTGATTTAATTAATGTTAGTATTGATGTACATGCCACCTGTATATATACATGTTGGCATGTATATATACATGTACATGTATATGTACATGCCAATCGATGTATATAGTAAACTCTGAGGCTATTTTTTGAAGTTTATCTGCTTGTTCATTCCAAAATATTTTTAGTATTCCAAAATCCAAATTAAGATATCTGTTTCTGATAATTGGATAGAATGAAACTCTTGCTAGCAAATCTTATTATATATAACACATCGATCAATAACTCCCGAGTCTAACATTGAAAACAACATTTTTTTTGCAAAATTTTTTTTTATTCATCAACATAACACCTTTTGTTAATCACCTTTTAGGGTGATACAATCTTTCCAACGCTTTTCCACACACAAATCTTTTTTTTTTCGCAAGAAATCTTTTTTTGTTGCGAGTAAATAGCGATAAACAGCTTTCTGAATCATCGACTCGTTGCTGTTTTTGTTCCATCGAAAGCAATCGCGGCACCCACTTGGAAAAAACCTTTTTCAGTAAATACACTTCCATATGATATCTGTGTCATCTCAGCAATCTCACGGAGCTTCACTTTACGATCTTTCATTATAATTTTTGTCACTTCACTCACATTTTCCGGTGTAACGGCTTCCACAGGTCTACCCGAGCGTTCCGCGTCATTTGTGTCGGTACGACCACGTTTAAACTCGGCAAACCACCGACAGATCGTTGCTTTTGATGGACAAGAGTCCGGGTAACATTTTTCAATCCATTGTTTCGCTTGCACGGTGTTTTTACCCATTAAAAAACAATGTTTTATCAGAACACGAAACTCGGTTTTTTCCATTTTTTAAACAAACTACAAAACGACTTTACTCCAACCTCGATAACTCAGCTGTTTCTGGTCCTATCGACTTAAAATTTTGACACGTTTCAAGCAACGGTTAGTACTCTAGAAAGACCTGGTTACTGGTTTACTACGAGTGCCATCTCTGGGTTAGTCTCGGGAGTTATTGATCGATGTGTTACATATATTGGTTTCTTTTTTTTTTCTTACTAAAAGTAGAATTGACAGTTTCATTACATATGCAAATAAATAAGTTATATTAAAAGTTAATTTTTTTCAAAAAATAAAATATGCAATAACCAACCTCATTTCTGAAAGGGAAAAGTATTGTATTTCGGAGGAGGGGTGAAAGATGTATATTTTTTAAGAAACTAATATCAAGATTACAAATGAAAAGTTTTCTGAATCTATGAATACAAATATTGTTTCTCATCGTCTAATCTGTAAGAATAAAATAAAAAAAAGTTTTGAGAATAAGATAAAAATGAATGGATATAAGTAAATATGCACCATTTCATTTTAATAGTAACAGAAACCCAAATTAAGAAATGTTTAATTTAAAGGTAAGATATCTCATTTGAAATCGATGTTTTCTTAATTTAATTTCAAAAATGTAAAACAGAAAAAAGCTTATAGTTTTCATAATAAAGTTTAAATTATGGGAAGTTTCTTAAAAGTAATTATGATAATTTAATACAAATTAAAATTATGTAAGTAATCCAAACTGGATATAATTTATATACATATAAGTTAAACATTGTAGTAGTTATTCCCAATCACATTTCTGTACGGCTTTCTAAATTCTTAAAAGAGATAGCATCAGCGTCATTAGCATTTATTTTTGGTTCTTCCAATTTATTTAATGAGAAAGTAAATGTAAATGGATGAAATCTTTGTATAAAAAAACATCTTTAATTAAAGGGAACTACTAATTTTACGTTCTATGAGAAAAAATTATTAAAATTATAATTTATCATTCACAATTTTCTTAATTGTTTTAATATCATGCTAATAATATTTTAAAGCTCTAAGCCTTTCTAACAAAGATACGTGTTCCATGGCTTAAAAAATTTCACTGATAAATAAGAAATTTGTCCTAGGGAAATTTTAGTAAACTTATTAAATTAATTAGTAAATAAGTTAAATAAAATTCCACATCTCTGCAAATTTGGAAATTTTTCAAAAAAAAAAAAAGAAATTTGCTCTCATTTCTGAGTTATCTGTGCTGAAATATATCACATGAAGTTATATTATAACTTTTCAAAGACTTTTATTTCTACAGACAACTAGCCATGGATGTGAGTGATATAATATATCCAGATGCTACTAAATTGCATTTTGTCAGACGATATGACTCAATGATGATTTTTTCATTCATTTAGAATCATATTTGACTATAGCAGCAATTAACAAGCTGAGGAACGGACGCATATAAAATACCTCACAAATGTATTAATTCTATTGATAGTTTTTGTGCTATATTTGTGGCAAATTTATAAGCCTTAATTCGCAGGAAAAGTATCCCTTCTTCAATTAAAATTACCTATAAACATTATTTTAGTTTCAATATTAGCAAACAGAATAATCCGCAAGCGCTACACTTTTGTTACTTGAATTGTTCAACACAACTTCGATAGTTCATCAATTGAAATGTGCTTCACTTGCTTTTCACTATATCAATGTTCATATTGATAATTAAGAGGACTATTTTTTTCAATCCTACAGAAAAAAAAATTATTTTAAAGAACAGTTGCATGCTCACAGTCTCAAAATCGATTCTACGATAAAGCCAGAACCTCACAGAACATGCTTCTTGTAACACAACTTTTAACTACCTTTTAATGGATGAAGAGTGAGTGCCTTCTTATATTCTTGAAAGTGAAACAGGCACGAATTATATATCCTCAGTGAAAGATTCAAAGACTCATATATTAACGATAGCAGGATTGGATGATCTTGTGTGTGATTTGGGATTAAGTAAGAATAGAGCCAAAATGCTAGGATAAAAGGCTTTAGTAATGGAATATGTTGGCGAATGAGGAACTTATTTCCATATACTACCTATGGTAGACACAAATAATCCTTTAGATTCTTAAAAAAAGGTAGTAAATACGCTTTTCCAAACCTCATAGTTTCTTTGAATCTGTGTCAAACACCATAACGATGGGGGCGTTTTAATAATTCTTTTTATTTGATATTCTTCAGGGAAAAAAGGAAGTTATGATATCTTAATTAACCTGTTACTAATGTTGAAGTGCGGTGGTCTTAAGCGGAAAATGTGTGCCGATTTGAAAGGCATTTCAATTCTCCTGAGATGCAACATAGTATACAAAATATTAGTGATTTAAGAAATAATAGACAGTCAAGCAAATAAAAAACATTTTTCTGAGTAAAAGTGACTTTCTCAGAAGTTTATGGAAACTTGTGATAAAAAATGTAATTAAATAACCTATAGTATTATCGGTGGAAATATTATTCTCACCAATCTATATCAGGATAGAATTTATTGTAAATTTCTTAAAAGTTCTCGAATTGGACAATAAGGCATCTGCGTTTATGCTACACTTGTTTCTGTCAACATAGTATGTATTATGATAGAAAAGAAGTATTTATAGATCCAGATATTCGTAAACTTATTAAAATAATCATTTTGAAACTAATCTTATAAATATAGAAGAAATGCATCGCATTCATACAAGAATGTTTGAAAAATTGCATATGGAAAAATAAAGCTTCAAACTACAAGAATATTGATCAAAATATGATGAAACATTTTAAAAATTTAGATGTCACATATCATAGAAACTTCGTTTCTTACACTTGCACCAGGTTTGGACATTTTGCAAGATAATCTGGGAGATCTTAGAGCTTCACCAACTGATATCTGCTATGAAATCTCATTATCGATCGCAATGGAATGCAAAATGTTAGCTCACTATTGTCATTTTACTCACTATTGCAGCATTTAAAGAGAATTTACCTAATATAGACGTGATTACAAGTGCTAAAATGCTTAAGTTAATACATTTAATGTTTTTTTACTCGTTATTTGCGTAAAGGCAGCAAGAAGCTTTATCATTTTACTCCCAAACTGTGATATTGTAACATATAAAAACATATCCTTCATTTAAACAAAAATAAGAGCCACCGATAAATTTCTATTGTTATTTCTACGATCTAAAGTGAATCCAATTGAAATATTGTATTTAAGTTAAAGAAAAAATTTATAAAGCTAATTTTTGTTTATGTGAGTATTTTGAACACCCCTCTCCCCCAAAGAGTCATAAGGAAGTGCAAATGACAGTGACAAATGTTCTTTTGAAACTAAAGATATAAAAAGGCTCCAGAATAATTGATAGATACCAAAAAAGCATTAAGAGCATTTTTAAGCGAATACGTGTGTGATAAAACTCTTTGAAAAATCTAATATATATGAATACGAGTTATACTGCAAGAGAAAAAAAAAAGTAAACATTGATTTTCATTATGAGAGATATTTTCTTACACATGCATATTTAACATGTAGCATAATGTAACCTTTCATGATTAAATAATTATTAATAAAGTCAAACTTCTCGTAAATATTAAGCAAACTGTAATTACAAAAAGAAATTATTGTCTAAATCTAAAGATACATCTATTGTTACGAATTAAAAAAAAGTAAACACTGACAAGTTTTCCCTTCAAACTTTTTTTTCGTTTTTGCAGATACCTCTACTATTTCTTACAGATCATCAAAATAAATTGAATTCCTCGCGTAATTTCGTATCTGTGTTAATTTCTAGAATTTTCTGGAAAAAGGTTGAGACAATTTGCTGTAAGGAAACACCTATACATGAAAACAAACAAAATGAGTGAAGAAAATAGAAAATCCTTTCGTGAAATGTGAGAATGTATTCAAAGAAGCCATTGTATGATCACACAAGGAAATCATTGACAAGTGCACCAAGCACAAACGGGTTAAGATTTTCAGAAAACAGGAAGATTAAGGAGACTTACTCATGCAGAAATATAGTAAGAAAGGTAAAAGTGAATCT